>WEIT01031362.1:43855-62382 GCA_013389985.1 Dryoscopus gambensis
GCGAGCCCCCGGGGCTATGCTCGGGTGGGTTTCCTCCGGCCCGCGGCGGCGCGGGGCGGGTGGAGGCAAACATCGCGTCTGCGGATCTGCAGGGAGGGCAGCAGCTCCCGTCGCTTTTGCAGCATCCGCGGCGTGTCGGCAGCTCTCCTTTAAACGTGGCGTCGCGGATATTAACTGGTTGGTAGCTAGGGTCGGGCTGCTTTTTGCATGGGGGCGGGGAGTTTCGCCTGGCGAATTCAGGCCTTGAAGTCTTTAACACCGGTGGCCATCCAGGTCTGATCCAGCGCACTTGCAGATCCGGGGCCTCTGGCAGGCTGTTTTGCTAAAAGGCTTGCTGGGGGAAGGTGAAGTCTGTTATGGTTTGAAAGTTGCTTGTAGCCCCTTGGCTCTTTCTTCCTTGACGCAAGAACATAAGGTCGACCCTCACTACTGAAGATTTTTTCCGTAAAATCTTGGCAAGATCTGCCATTTGTGTATACCATTACTGAATTGTTCAGGAAAAGAGGATGACTTAGTATATTACCAATAGAAAATATTATGGTTAGTTACGACTGGTTTTGGAATTGGATTAGGCCCTCATTTTCCCAAATGACCGCCTGAAAAAGCAGAAGATACTTTTTTTTTTCCCTTTTGGTCACAATGTCAATCAGTAGGAAAGTAGCTTTGTCGTGTCTGTATCTAACCATGAATTTTAAACTAAACGAGAATGCTGCTATACGAGGTCACTTAGAAAGTTCTTTAAGAGAACAAATAATGTGGTGGTTGCTTGGGGGCGGGGGGGCATTGAAGATCTTTTCATTTTGATTTAAGGCCGTTCACTTTGCTTGTGTAGTTATGCCCTAGTGAAACCAAAACATCACCTCAGAACCAAAAACAAAGTGCAAATAAAATTTGGGAACTACAGGGAGAGGTGCAGAGTAGAACGTGCTGCTATCCTGCCACTTCAGAAATATGGTTCATCTCATTTTGATTCTTGTGAGTAGCTTTTGTGAGGAAGGAATGGCCATGTTAGGTAGAGCAAACTCCAGCATGGTTACAAAATGCAGCCTGTGACAGGATAGATGTGTAAGAACCTTTGAGGTGATTCCTGAAACACTCTTCCAGCTTTGCCCTTCTCCAGCTTTTGGGTTCCCAGAGCCAGAGGAAGTGTCTCTGTAATAAGTGTAACTTGTGAGGTTGTTCTTCAGTGACCTTTTCTGATACTTTGTTGAACTGAATGTGCTTTTGGCATATGGAGATTCTTTGGTAAAACGTTTCATTATTTTGTTAACCTTTGTGAAGGAGTTACCTCTTGGAATTTGTCATTTCATAATCTTGCTTGATGTCTCCAATTTTTGCATTCTGAGAAGCTGTGAGTAATTGTTCCTTGTTCATCAGTTTTATCCCACTTAGTGCCTTATTATCTCTTAACAACCTTATGAACATTATTTTTTACTGCAAAAAGTCATGGTCACCCTTTCTCAAATAAAGAAACATTGAACATGAGCGTGGGGGCTACCAGAAGTATGACATCAAGAGAAATAGTTTTAAAGACTGAAAGTGTTGAGCTTGTGAAAGATCATTTCAGTTGAGAAGGGGGCTCACATATGAGGAGTCCACGAATGGAATGAGGGTGAGAAGTTGAAAAAAAATGTGTTAGGAAGCAGGCCAAAAATAACGAGGAAGACAAACATTTCTTCATAACACATTTTGAACCTTGTCACAGAGTACTACAGGGTATGAATTGACTCAAGAGCTAACCTAGAGAAGTTAATGGATGATTGGTCAATTAACAGTTATTAAAAACAAAGGTCTGGACGCTGTGTCCCGCTTAGGACATTCCTTTGTAACAGATGGGAAGGAAATGCACAAAACAGAAGAATCACACTGCTTCAATAGTTGCCTGTGGTTTTTCTAGAGCATTCCATGCTGCCAGGTACAAGTAAAACAAACTCCTGCCTGAACTGTATTTTGCTTACCTGTTAGGAGTGGTTAGCATGCAGGAACACAAATGCAGGGAACACAGGCTACTCTGTTCCACTGCCGTGTGAATGCTTTTCCATATGCATTAAATTTTATGTTACGAGTTTTACAAAAGAACTTGTTCTTAACATGCAGCCTGAGCACCTGTGTCTGTAATGATGTGTGTTTTCATGGCTAGTTTGTGCTGGCTCATTCCTGCCTCTGCTGCTGAGTGCACTGCATTGGCCCAGCTATGGAGTAAACTGGGTGGTGATGTGGTTCAGCTGAAGGGCAACTGATTCTTTCCCTGGTTATTTTTCATCCAGATCCGTATCCCACTACAGTTCAGATTCTGGCAACGCAGAGCTATCAGCAAGGTGTACGGAGTGGTTCCGGAGCATGGGCGCTGAATTTTAAGATGCAGCTTGCATTAGAGGGCATTCATAGAGTGTACTGCTTTGTAAATTAGTATCTGTATTCGCTGTGGGAGAGCTTTCGTGTGGAGTAGGGGTGATGATATATGTGGCTCCGGGAAATTTAACGTAAATAAAGCAAAGAAAGTGTCTTGTGCTGTCACTGTTGCTGTTCAAACTAGGATAAGCTGTTTCAAGCATTCTTTTTCACAACCATAGGAAAATTAATCTTAGAAGGTCCTGATTTCCGCTAGTATCCTAGTAATGCCGTCTTCTATTTCACAAACACACAGCTAACCACAACAAAGACTTCAATTATTCTAAAGTTTCAGTCCTGCAGGCACAAAATTAGAAGCACCTGTGTGATTCTGGTTGGAGCAGCTAGAGAGTATTTTGCTGTTGCTGAAGTGGTTATTTCTATATTTCAACTGGAGGTTTCTGGGACTTTTTTTTAATCTAGTTTCCCTTAATAGTTCTAAGCACTGTGTTTCATCTCAGATTAAGTTAACTACCTGAATAGATAACCAAAGATTCCAGGTTAGGTTAACTACCTGAATAGATGGCCAGAGATACTTTAGCACCATGTGTGCTAACAAGAATTCATGATCCACTGCAGTGGCTCAGTTACTGGGAAATGTAGTCTCTACTTCAAAGATAATACATGAGCATACAAAAGGCAGAAACTCCTTGAAAAACTGGCCGAGTTCAGTGACAGTGATCATATAATTCCTTGCACTAATATGATCACAAACAGTGTGTAAGAGCTGTTGCCCTTAGGGCCGGCAGTTGGAGTGGTGCACACTTGAACGGACAGGAGCCAGAATAACAGTAAAAGCCAGGCAACAGAGGCAAATATTAGAAAATTGGCAATCTTATATTAGTCTAAGAGAAAAATGTATTGCTTTGTAGGAAGCTTGTATAATATAGTTCACTTAAATAGTTGAAGAGAACAGGAGAAAAAACTCGTTCCTTGTCTTGAGAATAACCCAGGATTTTTCCATTTATGTATTCTGGTTTTCTTTTTTCAGCATAAGGATGCTTACCAGGTGATCTTGGATGGTGTGAAAGGAGGTGCCAAGGAGAAGAGACTTGCAGCCCAGTTTATTCCTAAGTTCTTCAAGCATTTTCCTGAGCTAGCTGACTCAGCTATCAATGCCCAGTTGGACCTCTGCGAGGATGAAGATGTTTCTGTAAGAATAAGAACTTTGTAGCAAGTTGATACTTTGAATTTATATTTTGCTATTGTTTTCTCTTTTTGTTTAATGGGCTCTGTCTTTTGGGAGAGGAGGGTTGGTCTTCAGAAAACATAAATTTAATTGTAGTCATGCCTTTAATTCATTGTGTGATGGTTTGGGAAGATCCATCAGTTTTCATTTATCTTTTTTGGCTCCCACCATTGATCAAAGGCATAGCTCTGTAGAAAGAAACTTACAGTTTATTTAAATAGCATTTACATGTTTTCCTATCAAAAAGCACTTTGTGGTAATTGATTCTGATAAATCCTGCTGAGAGAGAGATTCTTGTTTGCACCTGAGAACCACAGGGATGTGATTCTGTTATTCTTGAAGAAGTCTTGAGATGCTTCATGCTGCTTCTGTGGTGTTGGTAGAAGCTGTGCCTTTGAAGCATCTTTGTTTATCAGGTCTTAAGGGATTTGGACAGATCATTCAAGGATTTTTTCAGTGCTGGGAACAAACCCTAGAGTTTATCCCTGCCATATGCACAACCGTAGAACTATCCTTCCTGTTAGCAAATAAAACTCTTTAATAACACATGTTCCAGCCTTTATTTTGTTGATCATGTGAACGATATTGTGAACAGAAGTGCTGTTTGAATTTAATTTTTCTCCAGTACTGCCTAGATCTAAGAAAAAAATAATATTATCATCACAAATATGTCGAAATAGGGGGATTCGGGGTGTTACGTAGTTAGTGGAATTTTTAAAATTTTTTAATCTCTACATTATTGGCAATTTTGACAGATCCGGCGACAAGCAATCAAGGAATTGCCTCAGTTTGCCACTGGAGATAATCTTCCTCGGGTAGCAGACATACTGACCCAGCTTCTACAGTCAGGTAGGAAACACATCCTGGCTGATCTCCTCATGGCACACCTGAATATATATATGGTTTTTTTCTGTGAAATATTTTCCATTGATTCATAATTTATCCCAGTGCTGTTCATGTCCTTCTGTTCTTTTTCTCCTGCTTTGTATTTGCTGTATAGTTAGGCTGCTGCTTCTGCTCAAAGGTCACTAATTATTCTCATCTAACCTGAAAATCTTTCTTTTAAATAAAACAATTTTTTTCATTCAAGTTCTCTGAAAGCATCTGTAGAAAAAGGCAAGGTGGGGAACCTTCCAGTTATGGACTGCAGCAAATTGCTTTCTGAAAAAGAGTTACTGAATTTTTCACTCAGGTTCCAGAACCTGAAAAAGCCTGAGGGTGTTTTGTTCCATACAGGGCATTTTTGGTGCAAAATAAATATTTTAGGGGGTAAATTAAGAATTTAATATACATTTAATCTGAGTAAGTTAGAGAGTGCTAAATATTAGATGTTCAAACTTCTATTAAAACTGCATGGTTAAGTCTCTGGGCTTCTCAGAAGACAGGTTTTGATTTGGGGTTTTTGAGACTTGTGTATTTCTTCATTTAGTTCAAGAGGAAAATTGTTCCTGCGACTTAGAAATACTGTAGATTAATTAAGAGTTTAAAAATAAATAACTGTATATGTTACATTAACTTAGTGGAAGTCAGCTTGTTTATTAAAATAACTGAATATATTGATTAGTAACTTTTGTTCAAGTTTCTAGTTCTATCAAGTTTTAAGGTTTAAGTTTTAGCAGGGAGACTAAAGTGACAAATAGCTTTTTTTTTTTTTTGCTTCCAACTTCCATAATCATGGCTTTGAACTTCCTCAGTCTAATAGTTTTTAAAAATACAGATTATGTTGTTTCTAGCTAAATGCTGAGGACCGAATACTTCTTGTGCAGTATTAACAATCTGTGTTTCTGTTCTTACCTTTGCATTTCAAGGGTATGTATATCAATTTTTTTTGTCTCTCCAGATGATTCTGCAGAATTCAATTTGGTGAACAATGCCTTGCTCAGTATATTTAAGATGGATGCTAAAGGTAAAGGACACATTTTTCTATACATGGCTTTTATTAATACTTCCCAGTCTGTAGTAGGATAACAGGACTCAATTTTGTTTCTTCTTAGGACGGTGCAAAAGTGAGACACACACTAATTGGTTGATTTTACAAACAATACTGAACTTAATAATTGTTGATCTGAATTATGCAGACTAATAAAAGAATGTGGATTTTTATGTCAAGATACATGAAAATTGTATTTTTTCTTAAAATTTAGTATGGCCATTATTTTAAAATGTGTAATGGAATCTTAAAAGAGGAAACTTCTTCCTTCTGCATAAAAGGCCATAACTTCTAAAATAATTTGCATTACCCAATTTATTCTCCATTCAGGGACTTTGGGAGGTTTATTCAGTCAAATTCTTCAGGGAGAGGATATTGTGAGAGAGAGAGCCATTAAGTTCCTTTCTACAAAACTGAAAACCTTACCTGAGGAGGTGATGACAAAGGAGGTGGAAGAGTTCATATTGACCGAATCGAAGAAAGTGAGTGTCTTGATTTCAGTTCTAACTCAAGTATTGTTAAACCATTCCTTATCATTGGTGTTGCTTTGGAGGGCTGTTTGAGCATTGTACAAACGCAATCTTGTACTAACCTGTTCTGATACACCCCAAAGTTTGCAGCATTTTTTTGTGGTAATGTTCAAATCATGGCTCTTAGAATTTTATAACAATGTCTTTGATTAGAATTGGACCCAGTAATTCACTTTGGAAAGGGTCTTTGAGAGATTGATCAGCTTAGTGAATCATGCTCAGCTGAATTCTGATCAGATTTCTTGGTGCTTTTTCCAGTTGGATTTTGAAAACCTCTAAGGAAGGAGAGTTCCTATGCTCTCTGGGCAACCAGCTTCAATGTTTAATTGTCCTCAACAGAATTGGTTTTTTCCTCTATCCAGTTGAAAACTTGCCATTTTAGTTTTGTGTCATTGTTTCATTCTGGCCATGTCCACCTCATCAAAGAACCTGGCTGCAATGCTTGGTGACTTGCTCTTAAATGTTGGAAGATTAGTGTTAGTTTGCCACACCCAAATGCAGCTCTCTTCCTTTAGGCTGGAAAAGCCTGATTGCTTTAGGTTCTCCTCACAGGTCATGTGCTGTAGACACAGATCAGTTGATTTGGCTTCCTAAAGCTTATCAACCACTTCCTCCTACAGGAGAGCCCAAGGCTAGATGCAGTATTCCAGATTTGGTCAGATGAGGGCACAGCCAAGGACAGTGATCCGTCCCTTTGCTTCCTGTAGTCTGTGCTCTCGTCACAGCCCAGACACTGCTCATCACCCAAGGAACGCTGCTGTCACTTGTGTTACACCTGCTGTCCCCAGAACCCTCCGTTTCCTCAGCAGGGCGGTTCCCCAGCCAGGCAGTCCCCTACACATGCTCATGCAGGGAAATTGGTTCATCCCAGGTGCAGAACTTGGCATTTGTCTTTGTGGAATTTTATGAGATTTCCATACATTTCCCTAAGCTGAGAAAGATGGAAAAAGTTTTAAAACAACCAGTAATGAGTAGATACTGTTTAACATTTATTCTGCCTGAAGCATTTGATTTTTGTTAGATAGAAGTTTGTTCTTAAATTTAGAGTTAAGAAAACCTATTCCCCATGCACAAATTGATGATAGTTGCTTTAATTTGTAGGTACATTCAATTATACTGAATGTTTTTGTTCCTTCAAACTTGCGTTTTTAAATAACTAAATGCTAAATTTAAGTGCTAAATATTTGCATACTTTACCTTTTCAAATCCTTTTCAAAGTGAGTTTCACTTGGAGGTTTGCAAATTACCACCACAGAAATACGTTTTCTGTTTTTCTGTTAAGGTTCTGGAAGATGTGACAGGCGAGGAATTTGTTCTGTTCATGAAAATATTGTCTGGATTAAAAAGCTTACAGACAGTCAGTGGGAGGCAGCAGCTGGTGGAGCTGGTAGCCGAACAGGCTGACCTGGAACAAACATTCAATCCATCAGATACGGACTGTGTGGACAGACTTCTGCAGTGCACTCGGCAGGCAGTGCCATTGTTCTCAGTAAGTATTTGTTTGCTTTGCTTGAGGAGTATTCAGGAAAGCTAATGGCTGGAGCTTGGCTTTGGTGTTCCCAGTGATTATGTTTGGACGATCACAAATCAGTAATTCTCCACCTTTAACCTCTGATCTATTCAAATGTTACGAAAACATCCTTAAAGCCTCCAAATGTAAAGATGCCTTGTGTTTTTCTCTTCTCTTTTCAAATTTAGGATGTTATAGTGAATTATGACAAGATTCTCACATTATTTTGTATGAATTTGATTATTTCAAGGCTAGTGCCCAGCAGTTGCAGCATTTAAAGGCCTGTTCTTGGGTTGCAAGCAATCTTTTCAGCTGCTGTTGCAGACAGCCTCTGAGTTTAGGCTACCTGCAAGGGAGTCTGTGTCTTAGGAATAAGAGGGAAGTTTAATAAAGCTTTAAGGTACAGCTGTGAGGCAGGCATTCTTAAGGGTGCTGGGGTGATGGGATAAAGACATTTAGCTCTTTCAGACTCAGGAGTAACATGAATAATGTGTGATGGTTTGTTTGTGGTTTTTTTCAGAAAAATGTTCATTCCACAAAATTTGTTACTTATTTCTGTGAGCATGTTCTGCCAAACCTCAGCTCTCTGACTACTCTAGTGGAGGGTCTTGATATCCAGTTAGAGGTAAGCCAAAGCTAAAATGTCTTTCAAATAGTGAAAAATAACCATCCTAGATAAACCCAGCTATTTTAAAAATCACAAGCTCTTTCCTTAAGTAGTTTTCATTTCTTGGCTTGTAGGAAAAGTAGCTGCACTAAAAAAAATGTTTCCTCTATTGAAGCATGACTGAGCATTGCCTTTTAAAGCATGTGTTGTCTGTCTCAAGCTTTTGAACTAAAGTAGAATAAGTATATCAGTGTAATTATTTTTATATTACTCTTAATTTTTTTAAGCACATAGCATTTACTGAAATGATGGTTGCATAGCCTGTGCTAATTTAGCCTCCTAAGGGAGTGGCTTAATGTCTGTAATTTTGTTTACATTAATCAGTGCTGCAGTTTCAGTTAGATCCCTGTGGCTCTCACTTGAAGGTGAGCAGTGCTGCAGATGTGGGAGATGAAGTTTTGTTTACTTGTTGACTAATGCTTGTTGGGATTAGACACACAAACCTGTGTTTTTCTTTATGGACAGGAAAAACAAATTAGGCACGTTCTTCCTTGTATTCCTTCCTGATGTTTGGGAGGGGTTTAGTTGTAATACCTTGCCTCTACTATGCCAGCCATCATGATGTGATAATTGATTTTAGGTTGAATGTTTAGCTTGTGTACTTTCAGTTAACACACAAAAACTTGGCTATCCATATGTTTAGGTTTTGAAGCTTCTTGCTGAAATGAGTTCATTTTGTGGTGATATGGAAAAGCTTGAATCAAATTTGAAGAAGCTGTTTGATAAATTACTGGTAAGACTAATTCAGTTTTTATTCATGTAAAACACTAAGATACTAAGTTTTCATCAAAACAGTTATTTTTATGTATTCATCTCTTTATCCTTCATCTAAAGTGGCTATTTCAGAGATAGTCTTATCCACTGATAGAAGGTTGAACATGATTTTGCAATTTAAAGCCTTTGTAGATAGAGAGCTGTTACTTGAATAATGTTTTTAATCCAGTAAACTCATGCGTGTTTCTTCTTTTTAAATTTCATAGTCATGAGAGACTCATATTGATCTCATGAAATGCTGTGTCTGCACTGACAATTCTAAGCAAATTCAGCACTATTTCAGGAGCATTGGTGCAGTACACTGTTGCTTCCTGTGGTAGTAGTGCCACCATAGTATTTCCTCTGAGTCAGAGGCCTCAAGTCACAGAAGTGTAGGCAAAGCCCCTGCACCAGGCCTTTATTCAGTTGTTCATCACATTAGTGTAGAGATGGGGGATACTTCTCAAATTGTCAGCACAGATAAACTGTCCAGTTCAAACACTGCAAAAGAGCAGTCAGTCAGCATAAATGTGTCTCATGCATTTGTTTTCCTTTCTGTTCTTCAGGAGTATATGCCCCTTCCTCCAGAGGAAGCAGAAAATGGGGAAAATGCTGGCAATGAAGAGCCCAAGTTGCAATTCAGTTATGTGGAGTGTTTATTGTATAGCTTCCATCAGCTGGGCCGCAAACTTCCAGACTTCCTCACATCCAAGCTGAATGCAGAGAAATTGAAAGACTTTAAAATCAGGTAATGATTTAGAGGCAAGTGTTAAATGTTCTGTTACAAAGTGTTAGTGGAGTTCCCCAGGGCTCAGTACTGTTTAACATATTCATCAATGATTTGAATGTGGAGATTGGCTGCATCCTCAGTAAGTTTGCAGGCAGCACCAAGTTGTGTGGGGGAGTTGATCAGCTGAAGGGTAGGAAGGCTCTGCAGAGGGGTTTGGACAGGCTGAATCGATGGGCTGAGGACAACTGCATGAGATTTAATAAGGTAGAGTGCTGGGTCACAACAGCCCCATGTAGCACTGCAGCCTTGGGGCGGAGTGGCTTGAGAGCTGATCAGCAGAAAGGGGCTTGGGGGTGCTGGCTGACAGCCAGCTGCAGGGTATGAGCCATCAGTGTGCCCAGGTGGCCGAGAAGGCCAATGGCATCCAGGCCTGTATCAAGAATAATGGGACCAGCAGGACCAGGACAGTGATTGTCCCCCGTACTCGGAACTGGTGAGGCCTCACCTTGAGTGCTGTATCCAGTCTTGGGACCCTCACTTCAGAAGGACACTGAGGTGCTGGAGTGTGTCCAGAGAAGGGTGAGGGAGCTGGGGAAGGGTCTGGAGCACAAGTCTGATGAGGAGTGGCCGAGGGAGTAAGGGGGTGTTTAGTCTGGAGAAAAGGAGGCTCAGGGGGAACCTCATTGCCCTCTACAACTGCTTGACTTGAGGTTGTAGTGAGGTGGGGATCAGTCTCTTCTGCCGTGTCTCAAGGGAAGGGACGAGGAAATGGCCTTAAGTTGCACCAGGAAAGGGTCAGATTAGATACTAGAAAAAACAAATTTACTGAAACAGTGACTGGGCACTGGAATAAGTTGCCCAGGGAGGTAGTGGAATCACTGTCTCAGGAAGTGTTCAACAGGCATCTGGATGTGGCACCTGGGGGTATGGTTTAGGAGTGACATTTGAACTAGATGATCCTGAAGGTCTCTTCTAACCTTTTATGATTCTCTGACTCTATGAAAATGTGAACTATTTTCTGGATGCTAAAGAAGCACAAATCAGATTGATGGAAGGCTTATTTTGAGCATTTTTTCTAAAGGGGAAGAAACAAGATTACAGCTTCCCTTTGCTTATGCTTTTATTTCTACAGGGCTATGTAAATGTTACTAAGAGATTGCTTTTAAATGTTTTAGGCTACAGTATTTTGCTCGAGGGTTGCAAGTGTATATTCGGCAGCTTCGTCTGGCACTTCAAGGAAAAACAGGAGAAGCTTTGAAAACAGAGGAGGTAAGAATTGTTCGGAAATTCTGATTTTTCTAATTGAGCCTAATGAAAGAACCATTGAAACATATTAATAGGCTGCAGTTTTAAGTATGCAAGTAGATTAAGGGAGTAATACTGCTAACATTATTGCAAGTGCACGTTACCTTATGCTACTATTTTGCAAGTGAAGATGGTCTAGTTTTGACTGTTAGCTGCCCTCTGCAGCCACATGTATTTGGTTTAATTGTGCTCTGTGCTTTGTTTTGAAGGGGAAATTGTCATGTGTTGAGCAAAAAAACCCCAGTGGGAGCTACAGTGGAACATTAAAAGCAACTAGTTAGTATAAAACTACAAGAACCTTAAAAGCAGCAGTGATGAAAACTCAGAAGTGTACACACCTTTCACTATCACTGTTACTATAGCAATTCACTAGGAGGAGCAGTCAGTTTAATGCTATGACTTCATGAAATGAGGTTGGCTACTAGATGTTCAGTGGTGTCTATTTCTTTTACAGAACAAGATTAAAGTGGTTGCCTTGAAAATAACCAATAACATTAATGTTTTAATCAAGGTAAGTTGTCACATTATGAAGGAGTAAATTCCCACAGCAGAGTAATCTATGCCGAAGAAAGGAATAGATTTGAACCAAGTTGCATTGTGTTATTGTGTATTGTGTTAGTTGGTGGTAGCCAGCTCAGTTGGTGCTGCTTTACTGTTTTTGAAGACAGGTGGATCTTGCTGATCCTGCAAGCAGCTCAGCTTTTGCTGCTACTGCTCTTGAGATAGGGTGTGGACACCCTTCCTTGCAGCACTAGTTGCCCCCAGGAAAAGACCACCTTGCTTCTTTAGGGATGTCTGGATTTCCTTGTCATTTCCCTTTCCTGCAGCGTCAGTCAGGAGTAAGGAATAGTTCAAAGAAGTGCAAGGAGTTGTAAAGGAGGGAGGAGACAAAGCAAACTTCTCTACAGAACCTGTGTCTCCAAAAAAAAGTCTAGAAGAGAGGGGCTGCAAGAAAGACTTTCATCTGGAACCCATGAAACCATTCTGATTTCTTCTAACCCCTTTTTCCTCTCTTTGTTCACTCTCACTTTCACTGACTACAATAAACCAAAAACTTGGCCCACCACATTGAGAAGCCTATCTTGTATCATCATAGGGATATCAGATGTCTTCCTGCAGGAGCCACTGTAGTTCATTGTAAGATACTTGATATGCACAGAGAAGGAAAGCCTGTGCTTTCTCTGTAGACGTCCCATTCCTTGAAACATTGAAGGTTGGATTGGATGGGAGTCTGAGCAACCTGATCGAGTGGAAGATGTCCCTGCTCATTACAGAGTCGTTGAACTAGATGGTATTTAAACATCCCTTACAAACCAAACTAGTCTATGATTTTGTATTTGGTCGGTGTAAGACACTATTCTGCTACTATAAATTTTACTTTATTTTCCTAGTAAAGGCAGCTGGGTAAGGCACTAAGCTGCTGCCTTCTCACTCTGCCACAGGACTAAAGGATTTAAAATTACTGGAAAGTAGTGGTTATTCTGGAGTCTCCAGAATAGTAAGGAGCTAAAATTTGGAAGAGAAATCAACAGGAATTTAACTGTAGAATAAACTGCCCAATTTTGCCTCCACAGGATCTCTTCCACATTCCTCCTTCTTACAAAAGTACAGTTACACTGTCCTGGAAACCAGTGCAGAAGGCAGATGCAAGGTAAGAGTTCTTCTTGAAAAGAAAACAGTGGGGTTTATTTTGTAAACAGTAAAAACTAGCCTCCCAAGCTGTGTCTGTACAATACAGACAGCACATGAGCTAAAAGTTCCACATGGAAAATGACACCCATCCTGTGGCTGTGGAGAGATTATCTTAGTCTTGCTTTAGGGATATTAAAGACTGAATCAACTGGAGACTTGCTTATTTCTCTTTTGATGTATTATTATTCAGGGCATCATCATTGGCTGCTGCTGGCTTCCAGTGGTTAATCTTTATGGCTGAACTACTATTACTGTACTTGTCACCATAGGGGTGTAATGGTATGTTTTTGTTTTCTTCTGTCAGTCAAAAAAGAGCAAGTGAAGATACAACCTCAAGTTCACCCCCAAAGAAAGCTTCAGCAGGACCAAAAAGGGATGCCAGGCAAATATATAATCCTCCCAGTGGAAAATACAGCAGTAACCTGGGTAGTTTTTCTTATGGTAAGTTAGCAGCTTGGAAGAACTTCGTCTAGTGACAGTTGTGTCTTGGGGTGGAGCAAATAAATATCATGTTCTTGGAAGATCAAATTGTACTGTCATGAATTTTTGCTTGTGATGGTCTGTTCCTAGCTATTGATGTATTGCGGTGTTTGAGTGTTACCAGCCTATGACTTTTGTCATTTGCAAGTTAGTTTTAGTAGTGTTTTAATACCTAGAGTTAGTAATTGAACTATTGTGTTGTCTGTTATGATACACAGTGCACCAGTGTCCCCTTGGACAGGCCAGTTGCAGCAAGTGGCAGAGCTGGGTCACCTCCTGTCACACGACTGGACCTGTGCTTCATTCCTATTACAGCCCCTGCTGATGTTGCAGACCTGATCCAGAAGTTCTGGGAATTGCCAGGTTCACTGTGCATGTCCTCGTGCTCCCAGTCACACTGAATCTGCTTTTCTGCGAGTCATACTTTTGAGTGAAGCACAAGAGCAGTTGCAGACTGGATGAGTAGGCCCAGCAATGGCAGCAGCCCATTCCTGTCTTCCCTGTAGGCCCACTGGTCCTATCTCTGGCAAGCAGAATCTGCTATGACAAGTTGTCACCCACACCCATGGGTTGAAAAACTAACAGAAAGCATTGGCAGATACATAAAGCAAAGAGAAAAGATAATGTCATCTGCAAATTTCTTATTCTAGACTTCAGGTGATGCACCTGTGCCTTTTAAGATAAGCTTGTAATCCTGCAGGTCTAAAGATTGGGAAGCTTTCAACCAGATAGGTTTTATTGCTTGCTGCTGTTTCTTGTTAGTGAGATGCTTCAGCCTTGTCATTTCAGATGTTTCAGATTTCTGTAGCTTTCAAAACAAGCATGCAGTTCTCTCTGTAGATTAGTATAACCTGTATTTTAAGACTGTACATGAAGAAAAATCATGAAAAGGGGATGAGGGTTTGGTACATTTTCAAACAAACTCAAGGAAACTATATAAACTATTAGGATTTGTTTGGGGATTTGTTTGCTATGATCGGATTTGTTCTTAACAAAGAGAAAGGAAAAGCTTTCTACAGTATACAAATAGTTTGTGTGGTATCCATCTCTAGCTAAGATTTGTAATTGAATGGAGTGAAGATATCAGCCCCAGAAAAAGGAATAATATGCTGGTGATAACTTAGTGTTAAGAATAGAAAAGGACAAATAGAATGACAAAGTTGTGGTTTTCCATCATTTTATAAAATCACTAGTAGCAAGTCAGACTGACACCTCAAGATTAATATTGTGTTATTGAACCAGAAGGAAGATCTAGGCAGCCGGTTTTCAATTCTGTGGTGATGGATTGCCCCAAGTATAGTCCTAAATTACAGGGACAGTTATGTATCACAGTATTAGTACGCAGAAAGACTGCACTTAATTTAGACGGGTTCATTCTCCTGACCTCCTTTTACAATTAGTGGGGTCCATTTTGATCAAAACATAACTCAGCAATCTCATGGCCCATAAAGCAGGCCTCAGAGACTGAAGCTACCCTTCAATACCTCCAGATCCTGCTACTCACTTTGGATCTGTATACAGCATAAAACCTGCCTGAAAAGTTTCAACTCTTATTTCAGAGCAAAGAGGTGGTTTCCGAGGTGGACGAGGAAGAGGCTGGGGAGGACGTGGCAATCGTAGCCGAGGAAGAATCTACTGAGAAGACTGCTAAATCTTCCATGCCCCTGAAGGGCTAAAGTGAAAGTGCTACTCAGCAAGTTTGCTTGGAACATTGTTTTCTTCGAGGACTGCCTTCCACTGAGACTGACTTAAATGTTCTTTATACCTTTGTATGTATGATCTACTTTTCTAACGGACTACAACTTGTCCATAGTGAAACTACAACTGTATTTTTGGATGCTTACAGTCAGCAGTTTTGGGTTCTTTCTTTTGAAGTGTCTTCAGGATTCAAAATTGGAAAAGAGCATAGATATTTCATCAAAAGCTGCATCTTGACAAGTTTGTATATTAACCTACAAGTCAGCTACTGCATAACTGAAACTATATAATTGAGTTTATGTATTAAGTAATGGACAGGAAAGGCATGACAACAGAGATACATGTTAGATAAGCTTAGCAGCTGAAGTAATCCTTTCCTCATCTGTAACCGTATTTTGCAATATGTGGAGAAGAGTACCATTGTTAAATTTGCTTTGATTTACTTCCTTTAATTGAATTGGATGAAATACACGCTGGTTTTTTAAAGTTTGCAACCTGGCTGGCAATCTGTTTTGCTTGTAGCATGAAGCAATCTTCTTATTAGAGATGTGGAGAATGTGGCGTTTTTTGGTTTGCACATCTTACTCTTCTCCGTGCATTGTAATACAAAAGTGATGTTTTGAAAATTCATTTTTAATGTTTATTATTAATATGTGCATATAGTTATGCCGTGAACTCTCAGTAAATGAATAGCATAAAAAACCAAAACAATAAATGATTAATTGTTTCAGGAATGGGTAAAGACTGATGCAGTGATTAAGCTTCATAGGCTGGAGCTGGACCATAGGAGTTTCTGGCTCTTTTCTGTTTTTTGCAGATTTCTGGATTAGTTGGCTCTTGAGGGTGGGTTGGTTGGTTGGTTTTCCTTGTTTTGTGATTTTTTTTTGTGTGTGTGTGTTTTGGTTCTTTTTTTTTAACCAATAGTTGCATTTAAAAATATATAAATAAAATTGTATTTTGGGTAACATTGAAAAATTCCAGCTATGTAGTTCAATTCAGGTGGAAAAGTTAACAATTCCATGCTATTTTTTTCCATAGCAACTTGAGATTTTTATTTACTGGTGTGCACCCAGAAAATACAATGTAAGAGCACAATGCTTTTTTTTATTCTCACCACTCAAAATTTTAACTTCTCAGGTCATTCAGCATTGTAAAGGAATTAGAATATAGTAAAAAGAAGTCAAGACAGGAAAAGAATTTTAATTAAGTGTTGCCGAGCATGTTGATGTAAAATATCTTAGGCTTTAGAAGAGTGAATAATACTTCTCCTCCTTTTTTGTTTGTCCAGCAATATCCACAGAAGGTGGTGTCTCCCCACTCTAGTTCCATTTGTATTTGCTTGTGAATCTGACTCAGGTGTTTTCATTAACACTCTTTGATATTTATCACTACAAATCAGAAGGTGAGAATCCCAGAATTATGTCAAAGTTAGAAACATTGTGGATGATGCTAAATTCAAAGTCTATTTTTGCTTAACTCTGGAACAGTAGGTAGGAAACTTTGGACATTCCAGGACATGTGAGCTGACCTTGTATTTCTGATTACATGCCAGCTGCTAAACTCTGATTTGGCATTAAAACCATGAAACTTGGCTAAAAGCTTTGAAGGAGAAATTTGTGAGGTCAAAATGTCACCCTGAAAATAGGCATTAGATATGTAATAAGCTTCTGTTGGGAGGAAAAAAAGGAAAAAGAAGAGATATTTTGCACTTGTGGCTATAATTGGTATTTTGAGGGGATTTAATAATGTAACCCCAAAGCCTAAACATAGCTTGTATTTAGACTAGTAGCTAGGTACTAGCAGCTTATTTTCTCACTGAATTTTGAGTGAGTTTTCTGTGTGACTCCTGTATTGCAGAGGTGATGTGCAAAGTTCTTACGGCCTCAGAAGTAGTTAGATTATTTTTCCCCAGTTTCCTATCTAATTTTAACGCAGTGAGTTCTTGTGGAAACACCTGTTTGCCATCTTGTTGACTTGTAAATGTTCCCTTGCAGCTTTGGAATAAATTCATTTTGTAATTTTGTTCGGCTCATTGTTTCACAGTTACTCAGCAGCACTGTGTCGCCTTAGTAAAAGAGGTTCTGTGGTACCTTTTTGTTGTAGTTGACTTACTCCTTAGATTGCTGTAGATGCAGAAAGCTGTTTGCCACTAAGTAATGGATCATAATAAGACTGCATATTTCAAGTTTTCAGTAATTCAACTTTCAAAT
The DNA here is from genome assembly GCA_013389985.1 of Dryoscopus gambensis. Taxonomy (NCBI): domain Eukaryota; kingdom Metazoa; phylum Chordata; class Aves; order Passeriformes; family Malaconotidae; genus Dryoscopus; species Dryoscopus gambensis. Next base: position 60,941 of record WEIT01031362.1, read on the forward strand.
GCAGAATTTTGAGGGGGAATTTAAATATTCAGCAAAAGCTGCATGTTATACATCTTACTTGGGAATTCGGTGAAAAGGAGTCAGTCATTGTCTTACTCAACCGCCTCGATGGTGACAGTGTGATACAGTTTGTTAGTACCTTATGAGAGGAAAGCTCATGTCTTTACAAACAATTTGATTGGTGAAAGTGTGGGTGTTAATGTCTTTGAAATGGGCCTTAATGTCTCTACTAACTCTGGGCTGCGGGTTTGCTGCAGAGCCCAGCCAGCTTGGCTCCCGAAACAGACAAGGGTCAGCACAAGCCTGAACTTCTGAGCTTCGGGGTGAAACAGTAGGTTCAAGGTGGGGAATATGTGGTAGGCGGTTCGGGAAGGCTGTACCTTCCCTGTACCTCAGCCAGCGGGGAAAGGAAGAGGGCAACATGCGGCCCTGAGTTTGGGATAAAAGGAAGCTGCGCCTTCCGAAACCTCGAGAGAGAAAAGCGCTCGGGCGTCTGCCCCAGTGGATTCTTTCCCTTAATTCGAACAAAGTTGCAGGACTCCTCTATCTCCTTTTTGGACATAAACCTGTGCCATTTGTGGGTTTTCCCGACACTTAAGATAGAGCAAGAGCTACTGGGAAGGGCAGGCTGGGGTTTTTTGTGGAATCTGTAATATGCCTGATTTGAAAACTCTAGCAGCAGTAAGGAATTATCATATTTGTACAGATATTTTCTCTAGGCTGATAGAAACCAAATGTCTTGAACCACTGACTTAATGAGTTTGAGTGGTGGGCGAATGTTGCTGTTTAATATGCTCTGGGAAGTTTGGTGTTCCCAAGAAGCAGGACTACGGAAAGACTGAACAGAACAAAATTTGAACGTGGCAGTTTTTAGATTTCTCTCGGGACTGGGGAAACAGCCTCTCGCCGCTGGGTTGGTATTTACTGTTAACTAGAACAGGAAAGGAAAAGTTCAGGGTTTGCTGTGTAACACTAAGCATTAGAAGGGGACAGGCGTGATGCGTCCTTCAGAGCTCTCTTCACGCAGCTCCTGGGAGGGCTGGCATTAACTATACGCATGGCTGCAGGTACGGCTTGGCTTGCGCTGGGCGCAAAGTCATTCTCCTGAGCTGTCGTGGCCAATGTTCCAGTGTGCCCTAGACAAAAATTACCTCTTTTAAATCGAAGCGTTCAGCGTGTCGCCACACGGCGCTTGGTGGCATTTAACGCCGGTCTTGCGCTCGGGGCAGCGGCTCCGCCGTTACCGGCGGCTGCCACCAGGTGCGGGAAGGCGCCGTTGGCCGAACCCGGCTCCCCGCGCGGGGCAGTCTGTGCGCGGTGCTGTAACGGTGCTCCAGGGCCGAGCCCCCGCTGCTGTGCCGCCCCTCGGCCCGGGGCTGCTCCGCGACTGAGAGCGCTCGTCTCAGGGCCCCCGGTGCTGCCTCAGACACCGACAAGAGCCC
>WEIT01031362.1:62979-78088 GCA_013389985.1 Dryoscopus gambensis
GCGCTGCCCCCCGCGGGGCCGGCCCCGGGCACCCCCGGGCTCCTCGCCGGGGGGATGAGATGTCAGTGAGTTTGCGATTTTTCACATCCAGCCGCACCCGACCCGGCCGCTTTTCCTTCCTGCTGGAAGTAGGAAAGAGAAACGGTGGCGTCTGTGCTCGGTGCAGGAGCCCACGCACGCCCTTGTGCGGCAGTAGTCTCGTGGATTTAGTCAAAATGTCTTATTTTGATAGTGAGCTGTGCCTCACGTTCACTAAGCTGCTTGAAAGAGTCGACCTGTATTTCATGTTTAGGCTTTTTCTTAGTTGCTTGCCTTCCTTTTTGTTGTATAGAGAGCAGCACTAGAAATTCACGTTTGTGTCAGAACCGATCGTTTCCCTTTGGAGTGGAAGAGTTGATCGCTGTAGCAAACAACGTGGCCTTCCCCTGTGCACAGGAGTGGAGACATGAATGCCCATTATCACCTTCCATTTGTGAGGATTTTTAGTCGAATTTTCGTGTGAAAATACACTGAGGTCCTCAGACAGGTGGAACAGACTTTTCTCTGCAGGAAACTCCTGCTGTCTTTATGGTTCTCGAGCACTTCGGCTGTCTGGGTGGATCCAGGCAGTCTAACACCCTCATTAAAAATAAATTAATGAATGAAAACGCTTCCAGTGCTATCTCATGTCCTTTCCCTGCTTAACATAGTGGGGAAGTGGTGCAAGTATGTAATAATGGTCTGGAAGCATCTGTGTGTGTATACTGATTGTATATTGTAAAATCTGAGTCAGGTGTTGATTTTGATTATTACATGAAAAGCAGCTGTGACTTGGAAAAATCCAATTAGATAAAATGGCTTGAAAATCTTATTAGCTAAATTCATTACTGTTTTTAAGGAATGGCATTTCATGATGTCAGCTAACTGATAGTACAGGTAGAAGCTTCCACCGTACCATTGCTATGCAATAGGCTTTTCTGTTAGAGTTCCAAATGCTTTGTAAGCAGGGGCATTCTCATGTTCCCTCTGTCAAGTTCTCAAAGTCTATAGGTGAGGTGATAAAACAGTATCTGTGGAATAACTTCTCTTACTTGCATGGTCAAAATTAATTCACCCGTTTCCAGCAAGGAAATTCCAATTATAAGTACATTATTACTTGGAATATGAGGACCCCGATTATTCAGTACGTGCAATGTAATGCTGTGTGTTGTCCTGTGAGTTTTTTGTAATTAGATGCATTTTGGCATCTGTTACTGTCATCTCCCGGGATCTCATGAAAATGATACTTAAATTTGTGGTCATTGCCACTGCCAACTCTTCATGGCAGCTCTGAATTTCATTTTTTCCACTTACTTGTGGTTTGGGGAATCAGGGGACAAGTTTTTTTGGGAACTTCAATGTTGTTTCAAGTGCCAAAATGTGGTAGTGGCTCAATGGTTAACAGCAAAAGTAACAGACAATCTCCACCAGTCCGGCAAAAGGCAGGAATTGTTGTTGTCCCACTTGGCACTGCACTGGTGCAGTCAGACCTTGAGTACTGCATGCAGTTTTCGGTGCCTCAGGTTAAGGGCATGGAACTTTTAGACTGTGTACCCTCCCAGAGGAGAGCAACCAAGAGGATGGAAGCTCTCAAGGGTAAGACTTACAGGAAGCAGCTGCAGACACTCAGCTTGTTCAGCTTAGTTCTGAGGAGACCTCATCCAAGCCTGCAGCTTCCTCAAGTGAGGCAATGGAGGGGCAGGGGCTGATCTCCTCTCTGGTGACTGGGACACGAGGAAATGGAATGAAGCTGTGCCGGGGAAGGTTCAGACTTGGCATTAGAAAAAGGTTCTTCACAGAGAGAGTGGTTGGTCACTGGGACAGGCTCCCCAGTGAAGTGATCACAGGACCAAATGTGTCAGATCTCAAGCGGGATCTGGGCAGCACTTGGAGGATTCATAAGTGATTTATCGGTTCATTGGTAGAACCACAATATTCCAAAATATTTAAGCTATCCTTCTCCAAATACCAAGAACTTATTACCAGGACTAAAGCCTCAACCTTCCCTGAAAAGCATCCCTTTGCTTTAAATTTTCAGAATATTCTTCATTAAATTGTTACATATCATGAGAATTCATGGGTCCCTTCCAACCTGAGATACTCTGTGATTCATTGGCCATGGGAACATCTGCATATTATGTGCTCTAGGGCCCTCACCACCTCAAATGGGCTTTGCTGGCCCTCAAAGTGAGGACAGAAAGCTGAAGCAGGTGTCTTCACATGGGTGCCTGGTGGAGGGGCACGATCACGCCCCTTGCCCGGTTGGCTCCAGCCTTGCTGCTGCAGCCCAGGGTGCAGCTGGCTGCCTCAGCTGCGAGGGCACGCTGCTGCCTCACCACCAGCTTTCTCCCCACCAGAGCCTGAATGCCATTTCTGGGAAGTTGTTTTTCATTCAGCCCCAGCCTTTCCTGCTGCATGGGGCTGTTTCATCCCATGGGCTTGTGGTTGCTGCTGTTGACTTCACGCGATAGGTCCCTGTCAGCCCGGTTCTCCATCACCTTGCCTTGCTGCAGCCCTGCAATGGCCACCCCACCCCACGTTAGTGGAGGACACCAAGCTTGTGGTTCTTTTTTATCGCTGTCGGTAGTAAAGAGCTGTGTTAGTAACTGCTGGTATTGATCCCTCAGGGATGTTGCTGGTGGTCAGCCATTGCTGGACCTTGCACTGCTCGTTGCAGTGCTTGCAGCACAGCAGCCTCTGACTGGAAGTGGCTGCTGGTGGCAGAGAGTGGTAATATTAATTAGCATTTATGTTATTTAATTTTGGAAATATTAGCATTCTGAAAGTCTGAAACGCATCTTCAAAGATTACCACCTTTTTAGAGAAGTACAGGCTTGGTCTTCACTTGGACTACCTCAGTTTATCTGAATGAAGCCTATATAATTAAGATGTAGGCAAAACTTAATTGATAGTAAGAGCCAGACATTCGCACTGCTAAATGAGCCACTATCTGTGGATATGGAGATGAGCACCAGTGACAACTGACTTCCTTGTAGCTTTGAGTTTGCTACAGTGAGCTTTGTTTTCCTTGTTACCAAAGTGCGCTGTGGGTGAGGAGCTGACAGCAGGAGTCACAGATCCTGACCTAAATACAGAATATAATTGCTGGCATATGTTTGAGGGAAGAAAGGTGCGATTATTTTACATTAGTGACCTAAAATCTCTCTTAACTGCTTCTCCTTATAGTGTGGCAAGGGTGCAAGCATTTAATAGGAGACTACATTCAAGTGAGATTGATTTTTTTCCTGTGACACAAGACCACAGGTATACCCTGGCTCAGACTTGAGTTCCTAGTGGTACAAGAACCTGGCAGCAGTGGCAAAATTAACACAGGCTAAACAACTTTCTATGTATCAGCAAGATCTCATCTAGTAAACAGGAGTACTTGCTAAGTAGGCACTGTTGTTCAAGTTTCTAGTGAGCATTTCTAAATGACAAACTACTAGCAGTGCATATAACACTTCAAAGTCTCAGCCATCAAGAAAAAAGCCATCAAGCTGTATCTGTTGCTCTAGTAGCTGGTTTTCAGATCAAAGACATCATTCTCTGGATCAGTTCATGTTCTTAAGTCTGAGTCTGCCTTTAAATGTGTGCTCTTGTGAAGCCAGGGACTGAGTAATTGTCTCTCTTTAATGAGATTATATCTGCTCAGTGAACATGTTTATAAGCCTTTTCATTTCACAACTCACAGTATAAAGTTCAGGCTAATATATAACTGATTTTAGACAGTGTTTGTCTGCCAGTAGGGAAGCTAGTCACTCTACAGAAATACTGGTGTACTTCTAGAGAAGAGAGAAACTCGGAGTAAAGAGAGGACAGGCAATTGTCAGATTAAGTGCAGTGCAGGATACAGTCTCAGTAGTCATTCATGGCTTTAATCGTGGGGACCAACTGCTACAGTGGCTCAGAGACCTGACATAGCAGAGCTGAGGCAGGGTCTTTCTAGACTTCACTTGATGGAGGTGATTAAAACTGAGCAAAAGCTGGTGGGGACTCAAAGGACTGCCTTTATGTGGACTACTGTAAACACTGAAAAAGTTAGATCAGAGTAATTAAATTAAAAGAAGCACAGAAACCTTCCAGGCAGATGGTCCAAAGCAGGACTGGGAAAATGCTGTCAGGAGCAAAGAGCCTCTGGCAAAGAATTTGAGTTGGCAAAAAATTGTTTTAGTTTTAATGTGTTGTCATGTGTTTTGAAGTTCATGAGAGATGATCTGGAGAGGAGAGTGAAAGAGCGATGCTGGCTAGCTTGTTTGGGACTAAGACAACCAGCTGCTCAATGTGACATCTGAATTTCCTGCAGTGCTGTGGTGTGCTTAATTCTGGCTTAGTGCAGAATTAAATGTAGAGAGGGGAGACCGTACCTACCAGTTGTTCATTTGGTTGCAGACTTGAGTGTGAGTGTACCTCAAGCAGCAGCAAGGCAAGTTGATTCATGGATGGCGTTAGAGTTAGTTAATGCATTACTCGGAAATCTGAGTGCACATGTATGGTGACAGATTGAGATGAGACCAGTGGTCCATACACTCAAGAATACAGGAAAAGCAGCCATCCAAACCCAAGGAAGACTGAGATTCTGGTGCAGCCAAATAAAAACCTATTTGCTGCTTACAAAAACATCTTCTGTGATACATTAAGCAGTCACTCAGTCCTATCTTGAAACTGACAGATGAATGTTTGCTCTTACTCTAAAGGTTAGTTTGCTTGGTTGTATGAACTCTTACTTGACTGAATTTCTTATCCTTCCAAGTCTTTTGTGTACTAAGAAAAAAAAAAGGACAAGAACAGCAAAAACAAGGAAACAAAAAACCATACGCACAAAAAAAATTGTTCATTTTTACTGAAGTGTATAAGGTGGTAGCATGCCTTCCCCAAAACAGTTGTCAGTGCCTCTTTACGAGGGTGTGCAAAGACAACTGGGTTGGTTGGTTTGAGTGTTCTGTAGTTCATTAGATGTTATCCAACCCTAGAGTGATGAGCTGAAGCAGGATGGTTCTGAGGCAGAGGTCAGCTTTTCCTCAAGAAAAGGAAAACTTGTTCTGGTTTAGAACTTCTCTCTTGATCACCAGAGGACCATAGGCCTTCATGTGGTATTAAAAACAGTAGTTAAAAAAAAAATCTCTAAATTTCCTGCCTTTACATAAGTGTATAAGAAATTTTTGAACCTGAATGTTTTGTATAGTAAATGCTGAGTTACTTAACATCCTTGTCCCAGGTGGGGATTTAGACCTGCACTTCACCAGCACTGCCTGCTCCCAGGGGAGCACAGCCTATGTATTTCTGTTTCGCTGTGAACATCATGACTAGATCCGAATTTATAAAAATAGGCCTTATGGTAGCCTGTATGTGGCATCAAAAATGCAAATGTTTCATTCAGTGGAGCGGTGGTGGAGAAGTAGCTTCTACTGTTCTCAACTCAGCAGTCAGAGATTTGCATCTGAGGTGAAGGAGCCAAGAGGCAGATCCAAAGGGCTGCTGAGATGCAGCTGTGGGTGGCCATGCTCTCACACCTGCCACAGTCCAGCAGGTGATCTTATGCCAGGTTTTGACTGCTGACAGAAAAGCTTTAGTGCAAAGGTGTTGAGATTTAGCTGAGCGTGGTAATACACACCGAGCTGGTTCAGAATGTAAGTCCAGAATGCTCTGACCATGTGTAGGCATGTCCTGCTCATTCCTCAACTCCTGGTGTTTTTGTACAGCCCTTGTCCTCTGAACACAGTGTGTTCCCAGGTCCCACTTCTCTTAGGATCCTCACACTTCGATTTCCTGGCCTCTCATCCTCTTCTCTGTCACCTTTAAAATAAGGGCTGGACAATCTGAAAGGGTGATACGAATCAACTGTTCAAAACTGGTTATTCTGTGGTAAAAGCTATGCTTGGTGCCTGGAATGCCTTCCCTGTATTGTGAGCTTCACAGGTGAAGGGTAAGTGGCCCAAGGACATGTTTGCATGAAGACCCCACCAAAGCCCACAAGAGCAAAGTCAGCAAGGCTCTGAAATCCACTGTTATTTCATGCACCTGCCTGCTTTAAAAATACACCACTGGATAAAGTAATTTCCCTCAAAGTTTAACAGAAAAAAATAATGGGTTTTCTGTTGTTCATTTGCTGAAGACATAACTGCTCAGGGTTAATCTTTTTTTAGGTATCTTGTAAGTCTACTTAATAGTCTTCCTGTGTGTATTAGAACACTTGAAATTTTTAGGATTTGGCAGTGAGCGGACATCAAGAATCAGTGTACCTTTATGAAAAATGTACTTGTTCATTACAGATGTATATTGGAATCTCTCCATCTCTTGTTTTGATTCAACTGAGCATATGGCTACTGTAGAATATAAACCTTACCTAGAATATACAAGTTGGAAATTTACACCCTTAAGTATGACCAGCAACACATTGAACACGTGGTGTTCCAAGTAAAGTCTTGTTGTGCTTTGATGTATTTAGACCTGTTATCTACTCATGTGATCTCAGTTGAGCAGAGCTATTCAATAATACTGCAACTTTGTTAGGTTTTATTTCTGAAGTGCTATAAGTGTTTAAAATTTGTTTTTTCCCTTTAGCACAGCTAGTATTAATAATACCAAAGTATCTGGTGCTGTTTGCTAACAAGTTCTGCAGCAGTAAGCTTTTAAATGGCTCAATATTTATAAATACTCATTTCAACATCATTTTTCTGAGTGAATTTTTCAGTGACACCCCTTGGAACAAGTATCTTCTGACACTGCCTACTCATCATTTGGATGAGTCAAAGAATTTATTTTCCAGTTTTGTAGCTTGTCTTGCACTGAAACCTGTACAGATTTTTTTGCGGCTTCCTCAGAAATGCCATGTAGTGTCACCTTGGAGTGTAAAGTACCTCAAGGCAGCAAGAATATACCAAAATACAAGCACCAGTTTTCAGATCCTTGGCTCCCCCTCAAGACTGCAAGAAGTTCCAGCCTGTTGGAGGGGGAATTGCCTTTATTTTGTACAGTGACAAAACATCCACTATAGAACAAATATGGGGAGCCTATTTTTGTGTATGCCATCATTTGCTACAGTGTGTTTCCCAGCTTCTTTCTCTAATAATCTGCCTTCTGCATGTAGTATAATGCTTTTAGGATGTGCAGAGGCATTAGCAGCTGTTCTGATATTGATGTGCCTGTGCCTCAGTTAACAGTGGGGTTTCAACAATACTTTAAAAAAAGCCTTATTTAAAAATAGTTGACTGAGGCATTGATTGACCCTCATTTAAGAAATTTACTTCCTGGTGCAATGTAACTCGATTGTTGGGAAAAATACACTGGAAGGTTTGGCAAAACTTCCAAGTCTAATTGCTGAGAGACTTTGATAGATGCAGGTAACATAGGAGACTCTAAAACTTCAGGGTTTGATTCGACTCTTTTTTCCTTACACAAATTCTGTGTTTCTTGCTGAATCAGGTTCTTGGTGTACTTTGTGACAGTGAATAAATTTGAACTGTGCTTTATAAAGAAACCTTCACCTTTGGGCAAAGTTGAACAGAGAACACTTATTCTGAAAGTGTTTTACTGGCAGGCTTTCTGCAGTGTAACTACAGTAGCTGTCAAAGGTTCAAAGAAAGCTTTTCAGCACTACTTTTTTTTCCCTGTTTACTATGTTGGAATTGGAGTCAAATTCTTGCATTTCAAGCACTTCATCTTGAATGTCACAGTTTCAGCACTTTGGAGGAAGGATAACTGAATGTGGTGCTTTGCTGTCAGCCAAACACTTTGAGTTAAAAATTAGTAAGTTGGACCAAGCATCTCTTCTGGTGCAGAAGTTTCTATTCTCCACACCATGAGGCTGTGTTTGCTGTGTAGGTTGACGTCTGTTCTGTTTCATCCCAGAAGAGCCTTGTGGAGAGTTGCTTACATTTTGAAAAAGATGATCTAAGTCACAATATCTGTGTATTTTTCACTCATGTGACTCCCAAGTTAGGTGTTGAGGCACAACAAACTTTGCGAGAAGGGGTGAAGGCAGCAAGTGTTTGTAAGAACGTGAGCGTGACATGAGACTGAGTGAAACCAGTGTCCTCTGAAATCTACCTAGAGTCTTGCTGTGGGAAAGAAGGGGCATAATCAGGAACAGTCTCCAGGTTTCCGTCAAATATCTTTCATTCACACTATTGTATTTCTGACTAAAGAATTATTTGACAGGTGAGTGAAGCTCTGAGGACTTTTCCAAATCTTTGGCGTATATTGCCATCTCTTTGAATTTTAATAAGCAGCAGCTCACAAGAAAGTTCTGGCATATTTTATGTTTATTCAGGGTATAATTTACCTGGTTTGGGGATGTGGCTGCACAGGAAGGCGGGAAGATGCTAGGTGGAACTTGAGCATGAACAGCATGAGGGAAGTGTGAGCATCCATGTGGCAAGCCCTGCAGGGCTTCTTGATTTCAGCACATCCTTCCCACTTTAAATTTACCACTGCTGCAACTCGTATCTGTGCTGTGCAGGTTATGCAAATGCAAACCTTTGTTTGCAGCTTGCTCACTGTATTCTTCATGAGGTGTCATTACTGCCCTCAGTGGCAAATGCAGTATTGGTGCTCTTCACAACTGAGTATGTCAGCTTTGTCTTTTTGCAGCTATAGAAATGGCTGGCACTGTGAAGAAAACGTGTTTGATGTAGGGAGGGATGTTGTAAAAAGCTGGATAATGAACTAAGTCCTGACAATATTGCTGACTGGATCTGAGATGAATAAGTTTCAGTTCAAAAGCCATCTGTCTGTCACTACAGAGAAGAGGGTAACGAAGAGCTTACCAGGTGCCCACCAAAGCTGCTTTATCACTTCTCTCCTCAGCTGCACAGGGGAGAGAAAATACAACAGAAGGCTCAAGAGCTGGGTTAAGGACAGGGAGAGATCACTCACCAGTTACCACTGCAGGCAGAACAGACTCAACTTGAGGAAATTAGTTAATTTATTACAAATCAAATCAGAGTGGGGTAATGAGATACACAAGCAAGTCCTAAAAATATCTTCCCCCAGCTCATCCTTTCTTCCCAGATTTAGCTTTATTCCTGATTCCCTACCTCCTCCCACCAGGTGATACAGGAGGATGGGGAATGGGGGTTGTGGTCAGTTCATCACACAATGGTTTTACCACAGCTTCCTTCAAGGAAGAACTCCTTCTCCTCCAAGGAAGAACTCCTTCTCTTGCTCCAGTCATGTCCCTTCTACAGGAGACAATCCTCCATGAACTTCTCCAGTGTGGTTCCTTCCCATGGGCTGTCAGAAACTGCTCCAGCTCGGAGTCCCTCCCACAAGATGCCATCCTTCAGGAACAGGCTGCTCCAGTGTGGGTCCCCTGGAGGGCCACAGGTCGTGCCAAAAATCCTGTTCCAGTGTGGGCTTCTCACAGGTTCACAACCTCCTTCGGGTATCCACCTGCTCTGGTGTGAGGTCCTCCCAAGGCTGCACGTGGATCTGTGCTCCCTGATGGGTTGCAGGGGACAGCCTGCGTCATTGTGGTCTTCACAACAGGCTGCAGGGAAATCTCTGCTCTGGCACCTGGAGCACCTTCTCCACTGACCTTGGACAAGTGGAGACCTTGGGTGGTGGATACAGAGCTGTTTCTCTCGCATATTCTCGCTTCTCTCTTTTCTGGCTGCAATAACTTCTTTTCCTTTCTTAAATGTGTTATTACAGCAGCACTACCACAGTCACTGGTGGGCTCAGCCTTGGCCAGCAGTAAATCCGTCTTGGATCTGGCTGGAGTCGCCTCTCTCGGCGACATAGGGGAAGCTCCTGGCAGCTTCTCACAGAAGTCACCCCTTGCCATGCAAATCCAATACATCTACTAAAGTCCTGTGTTAGGAGCTTTGTGTTTACACACTGGTAAGGTTAACTTTCCACTAGACTGAGGGATTCTGCTATTATTAAAAAGTACTTATTTGGTGGTGGAAGTGAAAATCTGAAGATGAAAGAAAAATATCCTTAACTGGGATGATTTTCTGGTTGATCAACATAACTGTATGAATTAATTCAGTGATACTGCTGTTCGATTGTTGTTGCCACTTTGGTTTCTGCTGCCACGTAATAGTTATGGGAGTGTAGTACCTATTGCTTTGCTTTTCTGTCAACTCATGCACACTGGTTTGGTAACATACCACTCCAAATTCTCAAATCCTAAATTCAGACCTAACTCTCATGAGACTGTCTTACCAAAAGTTAAAAACAGAAGCCGACCCTGAGTATCATTCTGTTTCTGAATGAATGATAAGCCAAGATCCTTCATCTTTCAGAATAAGGTTTTCTAATTGGTGACGCCTGCATAACTTTCTGCTAAAAATCGCTGCCCAGATGCTGTTTGTCGCTGAAAGTGGAACTGATAGTTAACTTTGCCCTCAGTGACTGTGTAGTATCATGCAAGCAGCCTTTAGATGTCAGATCAACAGTGCTATTTTGGAATGGGTGAGGAAGTGCTTTAAACACAGTGAAACTTTCCCTTATTTACTTTGCAAATTCATCTCTCATTCATTTGCACATACCATGGTAGTTTCTCTAGCAAATGAGGCATAAACAAGTGCTGCATTTAGTGCATAACTCCAGCTTTGTGTGCGACTAGTTCAAAGTGAGCTGGGGCCCATAGGAGGAAATAGGAAATATGACTATAAAGTGCTGCAGACTTTAATACTCCAACTAACAAAATCATTAGATTTCTTTGAAATGATATTTTCTGTGCTTCTCTGCATCATGGTGGGTACTTGGTCATCCTTTATTTGCAACAGTTGAATCCATAATCTCCAAATACATAGTATAAAAATGGACTAATGTCAGTAGCACCCATTATTTTCTATTCATCTAGTGATAAAAGAGAAATAATTTGCTGAGGGAGAAGATGAGTTCTATAAAACTGTTTGGACGGTATAGGTAGTCACCCATCAAAATGTCTCCATATTAAAAGATTTTGCTTTGGAAAGGAATACTTGGCCAAATTTAGCCAAAACCATGCTTAGGGTTTAGTAAAAGGAACAAGTGTTTATATCTCAGAGGACAAGGTCCTTACTCAGTCAAGAATCTTACAATGAATGTAGATTTAACAGTCAGTAGTCCAAAGCAGGTAGATTTGAGCTTCTTATCTGACTCACAGCCAAGAGAATATGGCCCAAGGCTTAACCTGTTGACAGGACACATTAGGATGACCAGAAAATATGCTGGAGATGCAGTTCTCTTCAGTGAGACAGTGTCACAGAAATGTGTCCAAGCTGTTTGGAAAGGTGACAAAAAAGGAGGAGCTGGAGCTCAGGAGATTCCCCTGCACATGTATATATGGCAGACTTTTCCACTAAATTGTAATGTCACCAAGTTTGCACAGATGTCATGGGGATGGACAGCCCATTTAGAGGTATCAGTGCTAATATACAGATGAGTGCTCACATCTGCATGCAGCAGCTAGTTCTGTATCCTGAAAGCTTGAATGGAAACTGGGTAGATCCAGGAAAAACATATTGATGTAGACCATCTAACAGTCATGTTAAAAATGTGAGATCTTGCTGTCCTTGTCACCTTGTCTTTTCATCCTGTCATCACATGCTCCTGTCTATTTCTTTGTTTCTGTTCTCATGCTCATTGAATCCTTCATGAAATTAATTTAGTTTACTAGTTCTGCTAAAACAACAAGGGAGTTATATTCTCTTCAGCTTCTGAGTCTTGGCTAGCTTCCAAGAGGTCCTGGTGGTCACCACAGCTGGTGTGCAACCAGTGTACTGCTATCACACTGACATACGGGAGGAAACAGGGCTGCAAGCCTGGAAGTGAGCCTTTGCATCAGCTTAGCTGCTGCTGCACCACCTTCTCGACTGTAGGGACTTTCCCCCGCCCAGTGAGACAGCAGAATTTGGCATGAGGACAAGGCTAGGGTGTTTCAGCCATGGGATGAAGTGCCGTGGTTTACTGAGCCCGGCTAGGGGCTGACATGTAACTGCTCTGTGACTTGTCTCTAATGTCCCTCCGGAGCTGTGAAGTCCTGTGCACAGGTGTGGAAGCTGTAACATGGTCTTCTGTAACAGAGTTTTCAGTCTTCACCTGCTTCCCTCTTGATTTTTTTCCTTTACTTATTAATCCTGAAGGCAGAAGATCTTAATGGTACGCCAGTGTGTTAAATTAGTTGCAGAGAGGAGTTGAAGCTGAACTACTTTATGCCTTTTGAGGAAAGTGGTGGAGGAATGTTAAAGTTAAAAAACAAAATAAGTTTTTGTGATTGCTGTTTAAGGTATCTAGTATTTCAGCAGTAGGTACTCTTAGTAATGTTTGTTGTGGAAATTTACTTGCTTCTTATGCTTAGAACTTGTGTGCCTGATTAAATTAAAATAGGTTTAAAATTAAAGCATGGTTTGAATTGGATTCCCAAATGACAATGTTGTTTGAAGTATGGATTTTCATAATGGACAGCCTATGAATGCTGACTGGACAGAAAACTTCTGAACAGACAAACTGTAATTGAATGAACATAACTGCCTTCCTTTTAAAATCACTGTAATTGGGACAACGTCTTACATGATGGACTGTTAAAATGTCTTGCAGGTGGATTCACCAATGAACTTGAGAAACCCACATGATTTGGTAATACTAATGAGACAAGAAACAACAGTTAACTACCTCAAAGAACTGGAGGTAAAGCATAACATTTAAGTACTAACTTCTGAAAATACAGATTTTTTTTTCCATAGACTTTATACTGTCAGTTTTAGATGCGGAATGGAATTTATTATTGGTAAAGTTCTTCTTTAATGAAGGGATGAAAAATTTTACAGATTTCAAGAATTTTTTGCCTCAAGTCTGCCTAGCTGGTCTCCAGTTCTATCATTCCCTGTGGTTAGCCATAAGTCCTAACATTTTTACATAAAGTCACTGGATTATGTTGTACTGTGTTTCAGAAGAACATAGGGCAAATCACCTCTGTTTTTCTTCAAGCCCATTTATTATTGAGAAGAGGTCTGAGACCACCCTTTTGAAAAAGGCTCCAATGAACTTCGAACTGATAAACTGAAGTTTAAATATAATAGGGGTTAGGTAAGCAAACAGCTCACAGCCCTTCTGGCACTGCTTTCTTGTGCCAGCTTTGGTTTTAGCAGATTAGGATAACTAACTAAGTGGAAAGCTAGATGAGCACCAGAGGTAGCTTTAGGTGAATGGAATAAGTGGAAGAAAGGAAAATCAGCAGGACTGCCCCTTGTATTTTCAGCCAGTCTTTCTCATCAGGGTGTACTCTTTTTTGTGGCAATGGACATTTTAGCTATGGATAGAATAATACTTGCGAGCTTTTTGGGGCATAGGTTGTGGGTGTGGAAGTTACTAATGTCCAACTTGTGGTATACAAATGACTTTCAGCAGAAGTTACCTATTGTAAGTTCTTGTACAAGTTGCTACTAGTGTATATATCTGTATTGTTTCATAGTAGCATGTAATCAAATGTGTATGGCTTTAATTAAAAATGCAGGTTTTCTCATTTCACATGTACTCATGTACAGTACTTTTCACTTGTACTAAATTTCAGTTGTACTTAGCACGCTGAATGCTTAAGATGATGATGATTTGTTTGCAATGTCTCTTACTATTTCCACAAGGTCTTAAAGTGGAAAAAAAGGGGCCAAATGTGAAAAATAATATGTACTTTTAGCAACCATTTCTTCTTTTCCTAAATGGCGTGCCATGGATCTGGAATGTTACTAGCCCACTTCTTAGGCACAACAGGAGAAATACAACTCATTCGAGTTGTATTATCTCTAATGAAAATATTTATATGCCATCCAAATCCAAAAATGTCTTACAGATGTTACAAAAGACAGGAAAATATTCCCAAAATTTAATGAGAAAGTTTTAGATTTTTTTCAAATGAACTTTGTTTTAAGGAAGAAGTTGGACTGTTTAATCCTAGCAACTATAGAGTTTGGCTTCATCAGTATATATGCTTCTGTTTCCGTTTTTTTCCTACAGAAACAGTTAGTTGCTCAAAAGATTCATATAGAGGAGAATGAGGACAGAGACACAGGGCTGGAGCAAAGGCATAATAAAGAAGATCCAGACTGCATTAAAGCAAAAGTGCCCCTGGGGGACCTAGATCTGTACGATGGCACATACATCACCTTAGAGAGCAAAGATATCCGGTAAATAGATGCTTTATATTCTAAGATTTTTACTGAATTAAAAAAAAAATCAACAGTACCTCTGAATACAAGTAAAAGATTACTAGCACTGACTTTCTTTAGATGACAGTTGTTTTATTTTGTCTTACTGTGAAATTAAATTGAAACAACATCTGCCACTAGTTGAGCATGGGTACAACACACAAATGCTGTTTCTCCTGAACTATCTATGCTACCCCTACCCTGAAACTTTTCCTTTCTGTTCCCAGTTCTATCTGTTACTCTGTACTGATATAACCAGACATGTGAATTAAAGTGAAGTACATCATGTAGAAGGGGATTGAATTTGCCTGAGTGTGCTTTCAGTGTTTTGAGCCTAGATAATTATTTTAGTGGAAACTGTCTTGACTTAAATTTGAATGAAATTCCATTGATGATCAATCTGTTGAACTTTCTGGTCATATTTTGTCCCATGTTTAGAAAGTGAAGGATGAGCAGACAGTGTACTTGACATTCAGCTTCATTGGTAATTCATCTTCAGGAATGACTGTTTTGTTTTAGTCATTTTATTTTTTTTATCATAATCACATGAGTACTTGAAGTGCAAAAAGATCAGGTTTATCCTCATATACCTTCATTTGGACTTCTCATCACTTGTATTTGGGATTGGTTTGTTTGTTTCAGTTGAAAAGTCTGCATTGCCATTTGCCTGGCAGGTAGATCATTAATCATAGTAGTGGTACACTAGGTTGATGCTGATACATTTTGGAGGCTATCCAAATGTTGATATTTTCTCTAAAGCAGACAAATTTATTTACTTCGTCCTATAGTCGTGACATCCTGATACAACTGAAATCTGGGAAGACAGCAGAAATGGTCTAATGTGCCCAAACAGTGGATTTCTGTAATGATTAAATTGGAGTACTCTCTATATCAGCTATCATACTGTCTCTTATGAATTTCAGCAGTATTTTAATCTGTAGTCTGCTATGTTATGTGAC
>WEIT01031365.1:3213-45775 GCA_013389985.1 Dryoscopus gambensis
ATTTCTTACACTAATTTAATATACACTAATAGAGTAACAACATACAGATTTTCAGTCACGTTCTGAGTTCTTGTGGATGCCCTGATACTGGGTGCTGTAGATGCACAGTACTTGCAGGTAGGGTGGGTATAGATTACTTTCTACATGTGGTACAGAACCACAGATTTCTTTGCCTTGTGTCCAAGCGTCTCATATATCTTTTCTTTTCTTTTTTTTCTTTTTTTTTTTTTAATCAGGGAGGCTCTTTAAATTTATTTTACACTAACCTGTTACAAAAGAAAAAATTGCTATGACTGATGTCACACAAGAGACTCTGCTCAGCTTTCTTGTATTGCAAACCAACCTGCTTTACTTCCATTGTCTCTACTCCAAAAGTGCAGCTCTCTGTAACAGTGAGACAAGAGGAGAGCTGCAGTGTGTGTGCAGGGCTTCATGAAACAAGTCACCATAACCTTTTGTTCATTACAATCTCTCTATTTGCACAATTTGCAGTGCATTCCTTTCCCCTGGCCATTAGTCTAAAATGACTTGTTCCTTTTGACAGCATGCCACTTGTGTTTGCTTCTTGTTATTTAAAACACTTCTTCGAGCCATTCTAAAAAAGAATTTTATCAATTCTCTCTTTCAGCTGCTGAGATGTTACTGTGATGTGCCAGCTAGTATTACTTAGCAATAAGAAAATCTACGTGAGGGAAAGAGGGATTCATATCTAGTAAAAAGTAATTAAAGTAAGTACAAAATGTCAGTTTTTGAGGAAGGATAAACTTTTGAAGCTGTGTCAAGTCTGTGCTGGTTTGCTGGATTCTTGAATTACTGGTCACAAAGTGAACAATGAAGTGGCATATTTTACTCTATCTAAATTATTCATCATAGTTGAAATGAAAATGCACTGCAAAAAGTTTGAGAGACACTAAGCAATAAGCTTTAGTCAGTAATAGTTGGGTGATAAACTTGGAGAAATCCTTTAGAAGCATCAATTTGGGCTCTAAATTCCTGGTTACCAGACAGAACCAAGATCCCCATGCTGCAGTGTTGAACATATTGGAATATACAGCACTGAAAATACAAGAATATTAGACATTACTAGCTAAGTATATAGAAATAGAAAAACATGTTTATGCCATTGTTCTAATAGACAAGGAAAAAACTTGTTTTTAATTATGTCAGAGCATCTCCAAATTTAGCAAATACATTTTATAATGCTACTATCTGAAGTTTTCTGATTTCTTTCACATGAAAGCCTGAGCTAACTTCTCTGTAATGGAATACCCCCTATTTTCTCACCTTTCCTCATCAGGTCTTCAAGTTTTTGCTTTAAACATGTGCCTTCTGCCTTTTTATTTGTAAAGTATTTAATTTTGCAAGCTACTTGGAACAATAGTTTTTATATGAGGGGCTGTTTGACGCAGTGCAGCTTTTTATGCCAAATGGCATCATTAATTCTCTGCTTTAATATTGACAGCCTTCTACAGGCAAATATGTATTCAAATTGGAAAATATTTTGGATATACTAAACAGAGGAATAAAGTTGACCAAGTTTAACTCATACAGGTAAAGAAATATCTATTTCTGCCTGTGGTATTTTATGCACATTGGTATTTTCACTGGAGTTTACATATAAATACCTCTATGTGCTTTGTATCTCAAATACAAAAGGAGTTCATCTGGCATGCTTTAATTTGATGCATTATCACAATTAAAAAGCCTGTCAAGTTTTAAATCTGGCAAAGCACCACTCTTCAGGTTTGGAAAAGAATATTTTCCTCTCAACTTTTGGTTTTTGACCAATAAATCACTGTCTCTAGATGTTACAAACTGAACCAGTCTATGATAAGTGTTACTGGTGACCTCCTCGAGGGAAGGAAGGTGCTGCTGTAATAAATGAGCATTCACCTGGGTTTATGTTGCTGGTAACAGAATTCTGCAGTGATTCCCATAACAGTAAACCTGCACACAAGTGCTTCCTAACCAGCACATTCGTGTCAGGGAAATGTGTGGATGTGTTTATCATTCACTGAAAGATGCAGACAGGTTACACTGACTGTAAGATGCTGTGGCTAATGAAATAGCGTATGAAGGTGTTGGCATTAGGATGGACGAGGGAGGGAGATGTGATGGCAATTCAAGCAGTGCACTTACATCACCAGTGTTTTCTGCATTTAACAGAGGAGACCTGTTTTCTACAAGCTTCCTTTTCTTCAGCTGGTGTCAAACACTGAATATTAACCTTATCTTTCTGGAGTTAAGACCATTGACAAATATGTCTCAAATTAAATGGCAGAATGAGGCATTCCTGGCAGCAGTGGCTGATTATTAATCCTGCGGATCTGCACAGGTGTTTGGGGGAGATGCTCTCACAGGACTACGTTGTACTACAGGGAGGAGATAAACCTGCCAGTTCCAAAACTTTTTACCACTGTGTCCAGCCTCACAGCTTCCTGAGCTCTAGATCTTTGAATCTGCCTTTCAGTTCAGCCTGAGGAGTTGGTGCGTATTATATTTCTTTGTACTAATGCTGAAACAGTAAAAACATTAAAAAGTAACAGCCATTTTTCCTGTATCTGCTGGGATTCTAATTACCATTTTTGTTTCTTCTCATTTTCAGTTTTCTAGAAGAGCAGGAAAGAGGGGTTTTTCTTTCCCCCCAACCAATGAAGACGCATTCCTACAGCAGTGTGGGCATAATTAAGGTCAGAGCTGGGTCTTGAAATATCTTCCTATCTTGCCCTCGGTCTGGAGACATCATTAATGAATGCTATATTTATGTTTTTGCACGAGAGAGATGTTGACATTTAAATTTGTTTGGTTGGGGGTTTTCCCCCCCTACACAACACAAGAAGGTGAGGGGGGAGAGCTGCCTGTTGCACATTGATGAGGTCCCCTCTCAGTCAGCTCTTCTGGAGGCTACACAGACCATCTTGGAGCTGGGGTGGGGTGGGCTTGCAGTGGTTCTCAGCCTGGACACTCGCAACCCAAACGCATTCAGTGCATGTCACAGATGGAAAAGTGGCTACAGATGGGGACAGAACTTCCCAAGTGCTGGATGTGAGGTTGTTTTGCAAATACTTCCAGGACTAGCACTGAATTTTGAAGGAGTACTCAAAAATCAAGTTGAAGTAATGTGTGGGCCAACTGGCACTCATTGATTTTCCAATTGAATGAGGCCAAAAAAAAGACAATTTGCAGCAGACACTTGGCCACACTGCACTGGGCTGAATGGCAAGTACGTGGCAGCAGGAAATACTGAAAGCAATGTGCCTCAGGGTGCTGGGACTTGGCTGAGTCCCCCCAGTATAAATAGCCCTGCTGAGTGCCCAGCACGGCCACAAGAGAACATGCTTCTGTTAGTGAGCTTCCAAGCGTTCTTTACTTTATAGACTCAAATATTAAAAAAAACTGTAGAAGCTAACGTTTGTAGCTTTTCTATGGTGCAGTATTTAGTAGCAAAGCCCCCATATAGCTGAAAATATAGCGGGGTCATCTGTCAATCTTTCTTGACAAATACTAGAGCTTAAAAAAAGATACACAGTGGATTTAAAAAAAAAAAGTAGAGGCAAATATAATGAAACTGTGTAGGGTTTTTTTAATCATGCGCACTATGGGGCCTATTGCAAACCTCTTGGAGTTTAGCTACCCCTACACTAAGGAGTCTGGTTACTTCAGTTTGAGATTGGAGCCAAACAATTCTGCTTTGCCATGGGCTACAAAAATGCTCACAGTCCATCCAGTCAATGTTTGTAATAGAAATGAAGTTCCACCTCAATGGCCCAGTCTTTTTGTCTCTGGGCTTGGTTTTAAACATGGGATCTCTCTATCCTTTGTTATTCAGTGGTGCAGTGTCTCTACATGTGTCAGGATTAATATTCATAAAGTGCCCCAGGCAAATTAACTATCCACCTCACCAAATTGTAATGTCTGACTTCTTCACCACCATAAAAAGGAGAAGTGAGTACTCAAGATTTGACTCTCCTGAGCTCCTGATTTGCAGTAACAAGATGAACCCATTTACAAGTGGAAATACTAAGTTTCTGGCATACACAGGCAGATCCATGTAGTCACCTTTTTATTTTGTTATTTCCCTGGTATTACCCTTGTCTCTTTGAACCCTGTAAAATTCAGGCTGCTTGACCAAGATAATTGCTCTTGAACAATACTGTTTTATTAACATGCACATCAGCACTACAATCCAGTCCTACAGGGGCCTTGCTGCAGTATATATGAGAGGTACACAGAGCACCAGAGAAAAACCCTAAAAGAAGAATTCAGATGCCTGCCAGCCTGCTTTTTGGCTCTTTTCCTCCTGTTTTGTTTTGGTTTTTTTTGTTTTTTTTTTTTTTTTTTTTTTTTTTTTTTTTTTTTTTTTTTTTTTAAATTGGGCACATATCAAAACTCTTCAGTTTACGAAGCAAACATGATGCCCTCAGGTGTACAAACTGGGGTCAAAGTAGACTCTTACACTAAGATTGTACAAAGGATTTTCTGTTCTGCAGATTTTCTCATCCATGCACATTAGAGAACAGATGTTTTTTCCTCTGGCAAAGAAATTCACCCTGTTTAATTGTATTATTATCCTGTGACTCAGCAATAGCTGTGCTATTGTATCTCAGTATTCTGGTTGACACTGACTGCTTAATCTCCAGCATAAAATTTTAGCAAGGGTGGTAAGGTCAGCTCTTCTTAAATGGACATCATTTTCTTACAAGTCTATCTCTCCTGATGGGGCACAAGAAAGAGATGGAGCAAGAAAAGAAGTTATTTTAATATCCTTGTGAAAGTCTTTCTCAAGTTATAGGTACCTTGAAAGAACTTCTCGTCACAGACTTTTGATAAGAGCTGCAGTCTGGAAAAATGAGCACAGATGTGTTCTTTGTTGTTCTTTCAGATAGCATCAGTTTGCAGTATTAAATAGTCATATATCAGTATATATATATAGTCAGTATAATAAATAAATTTTTAAAAGCACAGATTTAAGGGATGTAATCAGGGTCACAATCAGGAGCACCAATAAGCCTTTATTCGGCAGTGTTCAGACCTTGGAGAAACCTGTGCTGAATCCTGTTTGCTCCAGGATCTTGCATGCAGATCATACTCAAAGGAAAGGACTGATTAGTCAAACCAGGATAAGAGTATCAGCCTTACAAGGAATAATGGCAATGAAACAGTATCCTAACATTGTTCTTCCATTCCGTTATGGCCTTTGGCTCAAAATGGCAGTTGATCTTATGCGCTCAGCTGGAAGCAGCAGAAATTTTAAGTGCATGTGAGAGGTTGGTTTGTTTTTGTTTTTTTTTAATTAGGGACTATAAAATATATGAATCTGGGATTTGAACCTTTTAAAGTTCATATAAGCTCAATTAAAACTTTAACGACAATTCAGATCTGAAATTTTGGTCTAGTTCTTTCATCAGTGGAACTGCCTTACCTGACTGTCATTTTTTTTTTTTAATACTGCACAGTGGAATTTAGTGAAAACTGCTCCAGGAATTTTATCAAAAGTATCACACTTTAATATGGATACTTTTGCTTTCAGTTAGTGTAGTATTTCTCCAAGGTTTTCTCTGTAATCAAATGTGTTAAAAGTGTTTTGACCAAGTTTATGACTAAGAATAGTGCAATACACAGAGATACTTGGAAAAATCAAAGCAAGTGTAAATTAAGATTTAAAAAAAGACATTACTGTGTTCCCCACCCCTAGAAAGTGGAGAAAACCTATTTTAAGGAGGGACCAGCATGAACTGAGTGCCTAGAGGAAGGCAAAGCTTTACATGGTAAAGTTCAAGGCTACTTTGAAGACACAAATTTCTTTGGCCCTGTTGGTTTAGCAGGGAAAGCAGTTAGCAGCATACCAGACCCTGGATAGGCAAAAACATTTTGTGAATACCAGCAATGCTTTTTAACACAAGTTCACTTATTCGCAATTAAAAGAATCGCCAAAAGACATTTAAGTTTACATTTATTTTAAAAGTTGGTAAAAATGCAGGCACCTAAGATTTAAGAGCAATTAGTGTTAGAGCTATTTCCCTTAATCTAGTTCACTTTACTTAATCACAACTAGAAAGAATTACTGACTGTAGCAAATTGCAGTTTGCCCGCACAGTACTTTCACTTTTGATGAATCCCTTGTAGGCAGTAGTTTCAGTTTTTACTGCAAGTATTTTAGCCATTTCAGATCAGAACTCAGAAAGGATTTCCTAGTTGATTTAGATCACCTCAATACTTTATTTAAGCTAGTATAAATTAGTTTTCTCCTTATTTTGTCTGTGTGAACAGTATTCCAAAATGTCTGTCTCTTTTTGGGTGCTTCAAAACCTTCTAGTAATCTCATAATCCAACGTGTTGAAGGATCTTCTGTTTTTCACATGTTCTCTCCGTTCTCCTTATCACAGTTTTATTTAGGAGTGGTACTGAACTGCCAGCATGGAGCACTCTGATTGTTTCCAACTGGGAGAAGAAATTTTGGGTCATAGTCTGAGTTAACTTGATTTGACGCTTTTCCATTATAGTATTCAAGATCATTGTATTTTTATGACTTCATCCTTCAATATCACTTTTTAATTTAAGAATTTCCCATTTTCGTGGCACTCATAATGCCCCAAAATCTGTGCGTAAATAGGTTGTCTAGATTTTGCCTGACCTGATCACTGTGAAAGCTGAAAGGGAAACTTGACACTGTTCCCTGGCGTACCATCAGGCAGAGGGGATGCAGTGTCCTTCCTGAGAACGCCCTCAGCGAGAGGAACGTCCTCAGTGGAGCAGTGGCGCAAGCTGGAAGCGCAGTGCTGGCTCCTCATGAGAGGCAGCATGCCAGGAGGCTTGCTGTAGTAGCTGGAGCGTCGCCAGAGATGAAGAAGCAGAGAAGGGCCTCTGGTATGGATTCCACAAGGTTTATTGCTTTGGAGGGTCCAGGGACCAAAGGTGGGTGCGCAGGGGTTTTTATGTGGCGGTGGTACAAAGGGAAGGACCAGTGGGGTACAGAGAAGGGGGAAGATACAATGAAACAGTAACCAATAGGGAGAACAGGGAGGCGGGAGTAACAGCAGGGAGCCAACCAGTAACCAAGTAACAGGGAATTCTCTAGAACAGGGGGAGGCTGCAAACACTAGGACACCACCCAGTGGGAGGCAGCTACACCTCCGTGCCACCCACAGAACCGCCCTCAGACCCACTGTCTTAGGCGGGAAAATCCACCCACTGGCTTGCCAACGTCTGATTGGCGTTTGTCTGCCACAGCCCAGCGGTGGGCCGAGCCACCGCCACAGAAACTACAGGCTAAAGTTGGTCCTGTAGCTGCTTTGATAACTCTCAGTAGCTCCACAGCTAAGTCAGGTGATACTTGCAGTATTTTGTCTCATGTTTCATTAGTGGAACCTGATCCACACTTCTGACTAAAAAACAAATAAATTGGCTTTCTGATGAAGAGGTAAAGACTTCTGAAGGAGAGCAGACCTTAGAGGAAAAAAGACATAGTGAGTTGAGAACTTTATGTACTTACCAAAGCCTGATAAAATGTCACTGATGTAAACAGATTGGCAAGTCTTACTCAGGGGCCAGTCTTTACAATTCTGGCTGTGGTATCCATGTATTTTTTGCTCATTTTTTAATTATAAGACTTGTCAAAGCAAAACACAGAGCTTTCTCAGGTCATGAGCAGTCAGTGTGTGCATATGGTGTAATCCCATCTGCAATGCTATATGCAAAAATCAGATTGTCATTTGAACTGGAAATGATGAGTCTGCAGAAGCTGTGTTCATGTACTGGAAGGTTCTGATGATGTTGCCTTTTATCACCTTTCTCCTTTAGATGAGCGCTGTCTATAATTAACTATGGAACATGGAAATTCTGCTTGACCCAGATCGTCATCTGGGTAGGGAAAAACTAATTGAAATGTTACTCAAAATTCAACATTCCTTGTATCAAGATGGAAAACTAAATATGTTAGCAGTTCTTTTTTGATAAGACATGCCTAATTGATTCTTTAATTTGTGAAGCTATTACATAGAACAATTTAGTGTGGTACACATAGTATAGCTGCATAGGGTTAGGTAACAGGTGAGGTTTTTGTCCTTGATTTACAAAACAAATGCAATTTTAATCTTTCTGATCTTTCTGTATTTGATATTTTGTATCCATAAACACTGAAATTTAAACCAGATGTCAGTCTAGAGCTAATCTGCACTTAGCTGCTGGTTGTCTTATAATCACAGACCCTTCTTTTGTGCAATAATTCCTTATTCCTTATAAAACCTTATTTCCTCCAAGCTCCACTATGATGCAATATCTTTGATCCAGACCACATGATAGTAGAATTAATCAGAGATATTCTGGATAATGAAAAAATCACCTCCGCAGATGGTTTGAAAATATACTTTTTATTGCTGTACAACAGAAAAACATATTTCTTTTCACATTTAGCACTGTAGAGTAGAAGAGTAGTTGTTAGCACATCTGTGCTCAAGCACAAAAACTGTGCTCAAGCACAAAAGTTTTACAAGGCACAGTCCTGTTGTGAATCCTGATTTAGGATCCTGCTGATGGCATGTTTGTTGTGAACTGGTGATTTAGATCACTTAAAGAAGCACTGTCAGAAAGTATTAGCAAAAGTGGGCTTAAAATAATGTTCTAAAAGTGCAATTTAACAAAGTTTGATGGAAAGGTCCACTCTCTTACTGTACAGCACAGTCATTTGAAAAGTAATTCAAAACTACCAAGGCACAAATTGTACTATAAAGCTGTGTGGCGCTGGTCACTCAGCAAAGATGTGTTGTTGCTACAAGGTCTCTGCCTGGAGGAGTGACCCTGAGAGGTGTCCCAGCTCAAGGGAAGATCACTGCCCTGCAGCCACGCTGCCCAGTGGGGAGGGGTCAAAACAGACTCACTGAGGCTGTTGTATTCATGGAATAAAGTGGTTGGCTCTTAGTCAAATTGCATACAATGGGAAAGGTGTGCTTGAGACTCCTTGTACCCAAAACTTTCTTTGTCCTTTTATAAATGAATCTTGCAAAAGCTACATGCTGTTCATGTGTTAATTGCATGATCGTGTCCCAAGGTAGTACGTTTCTGCTCACTGTGTCACTGCTCATTTATGGGTTTTCAGAGAACAGATTGAATCTAGAGGCGTTCTTGGCCTGCCTATGGCTCAGGCCTTTACCTTCTTTGGAACCTCTAACAAAGTAACTCATTTGGTTAAGAGGGCGAGTGAATCTGTCAGAGATCTATAGCTCTCCCTAAACATAATATCTGCTATAAAACTCATATAATGAATAAACTGGTGGAAATGATGGTCAGAACCCACATGAATTAAATTTTGAGGGTTCTCACTCCACATGATAACAGTGTAGTCCTATCTGGTTAGTGAGCTTTCATGTGAGAAAAGAGATATTCTGCAGCAAATAGAATTTCAATTTATTCTTCAACTGGGTCAGTTTTTGGCTACAGGCAAAATTGGTTGATGTTCACTGTGTTGCTGTTGTACAGAGGAAGCTGCAGGTTATTATAAATTGTCATATAGGCCCTTGACAGTGACCGGAACTTCATGCCTTATGATTTTGTAACATACTAGTAAATAACTAAAAGTAGCTTCTTATTGGGTCATAAATAATCATCAAAGAAGGAACTTTTGGCACTCCTGAGAAACAGGTAGGGAAGTCTTCACAGTCAAATTCCTAAGCAGAAAATAGCTTACTCCTAGATATGGAAAAGTAACATGAGAAAAGGAAAAGATTTAAAAAACTCTGTTTGTCTGGGCTGGATAGAAAATGCAGGGAGAAAGAAATGCCTGTTTTGATCTGTGAGTCTCGGTCAAGTGTAGAAGAGACATTTAAGGCTTCTAAAATTAATATACAAACAGGGCATAAATACAGGGATCACAGCATGTGGCTGTACACATTTATAGGAAGGTGCTAAGATTTCAAGATCTCTTGGTTTTAGAATAGTAGGTCTTCCCCACTAGTGCTTTGATTTTTGTTCCACCAGAGCTTGACTGAAGCCAAATCACTCAGAGTATCTTATCCACAGAGTGGGACTTTCAGTCTGGTGCAAGTCCAAAACCCGGTTTTAAAACAGTGAAAATTTTGGGGCGGCAGGGATGGAGAGATTGTCTTTTGACAAATCTGAATTTGCAGTAATGGAATTTGCACATCTAGTGATGTGTCTAACATAAAGTCTATGTTAAATTATGTCTAACATAAAGTTCTGACCAGATTATGTGGAGCTGTTTTTTCCTTATGAGGGCAGTCACGTAACAAAAAAGCCCCAGTAACTTTGTCTGAGCTCAGAGCTGCCTTTCCTTTGAGGAGGTGGTTGGACTAGAGACTTCCTGAGGTCTCTTCCAAACTTCCTGTGCAATTCAGAATAGGAAGAGGAATATTTTAAACAGTAAATGAAGCTCATCTAAAGAAGAATTTGTGAATTGTCATAGTAGATTATTTATTTTTGGATATTTTCAATTGAGGACTTGGCTTTCATCTAAAAACCGCTCTAGTTTACATAAAAATTACATCAAGAAACTTTAAGGATCTTTTACAATGGAGTTACACTAATTTACTGTAATATTCTTTGTAACTCTATAAATATTATTCTCATTGAATGTTTTTATTCTAGAGTGGCTTTTTTGTATTAATGCGGTGTGGGTGACCGGTGGAGAGGTCGCCACATTATCCCAAAAGTTTCCCAGGCAAGAGATCGCTTTGGCAGTGCTGCTTAGCACACCAGCAGGCCGACTTTCACACCCGTGCCAGTGGAGGCACAAAAGCTCACGCTCACTCTCAAGCTGGATGGCTCATGCGTTACCAGAGGCAGAGAGTCGGGAGGGGTTACTCGTACAGAATTCCGAAGGGTTTATCGCAAAACCACAACGAAGGGATCCATGGATGAAGAGCCCGAACTGAGGGCCATGACAAACTTATATAGGGGTACAGAGGAGGCGGGCAGCGCACCAGTAACCAATGGTTTGAGGGTACAGGGGCAGAGAGTAATAGACCAACAACCTTTTAAGGGGTAAAAAGAGGCCTAGGGCTGATGGGCGAACCAGACAGACCAAATCTGCATAGAACCACAAAGCCTAATGGAGGAGGCTTCTCACCCTGAGTCAGGGGGTGATCTTAAACTTTGGAGCTGGTCCACCAACAGGCCTCACCTGCACTGGAGCTCTTTGGCCCCTTGGCCATCACAGCTGCTGGCTCAGCTGCCACAACATTGTATCTTTGACTCTTGATTTTTCCAAAGACATTTCAGTCTTCATGTATTTTATTATGTGCAAAAGGCGCATTACTTCCTGATATTTATTCTGTGTACAGTTTGATAGAGATTAGGGAACAACTCACATGGAAAATGCACAGAATTTTTTGCTGAAGCCAGTTGAATACAAAGAATTCTCATTTGTGATTTGCTCTTGTGTATTTAAATTTACTAAAATGAGAAATGAAAATGTGACTAGTGTGGTGTGAAAGTTAAGCAAAGGATGTTTCAAACCAACCAATTAAGTTAAAGGACTTAATGCATCTGCATGAAAGGACACCCTTCAGATTCAATAGGGATTTAAATATGGAATAAACAACAATCCTTGCTTGGAAAGTAACATAACTGGATAGAATTATGAAATTAAATAAAATCCTTGGAAACAAGCTAAAGTAAAGATATAATTTGGACTAAGAGGTTAATGGTGTAATAAAAAAGATTCATTGAGAAAGATTATAATCTAGATATTAGAGGAAAAAGCACGATCTGGTGATACAGAACTTTTCTGGCCAATGGGATTGATGGGGGAATGTGCTCTTAGTTTTGCCTCTATTTACAAGGTGGATGAGGCCTTTTTTCTGTCTTCCTTCTGTTACAGGCTGGTGGTAAAAACACTCTAGAAAGCTGTGTTGTGTCAAACAATGGATATTTCAGTGTAATGCCAGTAGTAGTGTAGAATGAGACAATGGAATGATCTCACAGTGGAATAATTGAGAGAAATTGGGAAAAATTTCAGGGGCTCCAGAGGTAGAGGGCCAACTTGCGAATTTCTTGCCACAGACCAAAAATAATCTTCCCATGCAGTAATGTGTGTTCCAAACCCATCCTCTGTGTTAGCAATACCTAAAAGTCAGATTCATTTCATGTGGGACTGTCCAAGATCCTCAGTTTTGTAGTTGATGTTTGGTACCCCATGAAGATGATCTGATGCCGCTGCTTAGGATTACACTCTAGAGAACAGAATTACTACAGTTTAACTGCTGTGGGTAACATTTAAGTCAAGGCAGCCTTTAAAGTAAAAGTGCAAATGGATTTATTTTACTCCAGTGAAAAACTTACCAAAGCAGTTGTGTTTAGACACTGTGATACAAAGGAATAAACAAATACTTAGAGCTTTATGGCAGCTTGAAGCTTTTACTTTAAGGTATTTTCTCAGTTCCCTTCCATTACCAGATTGTCAAATTAAGCTAGCTATAAAGACATTTCACACAGCTCTTGTGGGGTTGGGTCCACTTATTTCTAAAGCCCCATTCTTGAGCTTTTTATCTACAAAATAGATTCCAACTTGTAATGAAATAGTCTCTTTTGCATTCCTTTTTCTTAGCTGTCTTTCTATATAATGAAAACTCACTCTTAGGTCCCTACTGGTTACACCTGATTCAATGGCACCCTGAATTCATGACCTGCCTGTTGGGTTCTGTCTATTACAGCTTCCCTGCTGTCATACATCGGGTTCATATCTGATTAATTTAGAAACAAAACTACTTGCACAATGAAAATACATCTCTTTGCTTGGAAAGGTTGACTTGGATACCATTTGTGTCACATCTGGGTGTATAACAGTTCACATACATGTGGGATTTAGGAAAAGGTTGACTTTAAAACTGTTTTATTGTAGCAAGATATAATCAAGCGTGACACATGCATGTAATTTCAAGATATTCACTGGCACTAGTTATATCAGCAGACTAGGTCATTTGAGGATGTCAAAGTATTAGTTATATTGCTTGCTGAGTCCAGGGCCATGGTAAGGAATTACTGTTGCATAATTTTGGTAGTTCTCTCACTAAAACAAAAGAGCTGGTGCTTTTTCGTTATATGGGAAATGCATCAAGCAAAAATGGTGCTTTGTCACATAGTATTATCAAGAATAATTAATGTTTGTAAACATGTGGGCAAGTTTGATTGGAAGTTGCAAAGGGAGCAAAATGAACATATGCTGTTTCCACTGTTAACAGTTAACACATGATATGGTAATGGTTTTGAAAGAACTGGCCTATTTGGCTGCATTGACTAAGGAAGGAAAATATCTTAAATTGGGATGATTCTTCAATACTGCCCTTTCATTGAGAAGTCTGGTATTTTTAAGAAATTCAGTTTTATATGACAGAACTTTTTATTAGCAGCTAAACTGTGAAAGGACTATGCCAGCCCCTCCTTTGGACGAGAAACTGTACACACAGAATACTAATATATTCTGTCTTCTGCTTTGCACTGCTTGCTTTGGAGCTTGGAAAATTGTATGTTTGATTGGCAAATGAGGCATAGTAAGATTCAGTGAGGAAAAGATGAATGTGATCCAGTGTGGTTCGGTGGAACAACCTGATCACAGTTTGAACACAAACAATTACAAAAATTACTATCATTTTATTACTTGTGTTCCAGTTTTGATAACAGGACAATTTTACTTTCTTATTTCTTCCAGAGAGTTCTCAAGATAGTTGAAAAGCTTTTATTTTGGTAGGAATTACTATTGCAGATTTATTCTTGTAACTCTTAAGTATTTCAGAGTTTGAAACAGCGCAGCAGCATCCAACCAATGTAAATTTTTCCCTTTCTTTGTCCATAATCTATAAAGAGATGTTTTGAAACCAGAAGAGAATCCAGCTGTATGGTCTCAAAAAAGACTCTGTGGGTACACTGCTTTATTTTACTGCCTTTATTACACCAGGAGTCATTACCTAGGTCACAAAGCCATTGCTAAATATTAACCTCTTTCATTACCGCTATCATACTTGTGCCCTGCTTATGAATGTCTATTACCTCTGACCAGACCCATTTCTTTTCTACAAATCATGGTGATATCCAGGAGGTTATTAAGGTTATATGCTTTTATTCAGAAAGTCAATTTCCATTTAGAGAGTATAACATTTATTGTTATAATACAAAGTAATTTATCTTTAAAGGATGTCATGTGTCACTGTGAGCTTTCTGGCAAGTCTAATGCTACCAGCTATAAAGAGTAAAAATTGCTCTGTGGAAGAAATGGAACATTTCAGTACAGCAAACTTTAAAAAAAGGTGCTCAGCAGATAGGAAAAATTCAGAGAAGCTTAATTTTAATTAATATAGTAGAAATTTTGGACATATTTTGTAGATCAGTTTTGATCTGAGTTTTCTGGGATCAGGTATTGCACAGAGGTTTTCTTCTGCTATATATCAAGTTGTATTTGCTACTCAGGTAGACAACAGTAAATTGTATAAATGAGACCAAAATCTTTAGCAACGCTTTAAAAATATTTCTTTCTTTCCCCCTCGCCCCAACTTAGTTTGACCTAGTTCTCAAATCAACTAGGAGAAAATGTCATGTCATAGTTAGAAATTTTTAATCTATTCATTGAAGACTATAGGGAATGTATTTTAAGAAAAAAAAAGTTGAATAATTTATTAGAATTGCTTAACATTTATTTCGTTTGGAGCAGGATCTGAGGTCTACAGTGTGCAAGTGGAGATTCTTCAGTTATTTTCTATTCCAATTNAAAGAATGGACCTACATCCTTATTGGTACCTTGTCTTAAAGATGTTTGCAAGGTATAACTGCCTCTCAGTTGGATACTCTCCAGGGGTCTCCTCTTTCTCTTTCTTTTTTACATTTTACAGCACTGGACACTACAAAAGAGTAGTGAACAAAATAGCCCTATAATAGATAGGAAATTACATATCATGTGCACTCTTTTAGTTATGCTTTTATCCCTAAAGCAGGGAAGAACTGAAGCCTTCAAACTCCTGTTTAAGGAAGTTTTTAAACTTTCTAGATTCCTAGACAGAATCTACCAGAAAATTTCTCAGACAGTTTTCAAAACATTGACACTAATTCTGGAAGGTTTTAGAAAAGAATCTGTCTCTTGTAAGGTTTAGATGTATCTTTGATAAGTGGAAACATGTATTCATCAGGCAAATCTTATATTGTGCAATAAATAATCCACATGAAGTGGTTGCTATGGTTGGAACTGAGGGTTGTCCCTCCATTTCTTAGAGGGATTTTGCAATCTCAGACTCTTACACAGCCTTGTGGGAATACAAAACTTACCAGACTCTGGAATTATGTTAACAGTAATGAAACTAAGAAAGTACCACTGTCATTTTCTTAGAATATTTTTACATTTGTGCTATTAAAATAAAAAAGGAAAGAGAGCTTTCAAATGTGAATAAATTCAAAGGTCATATTCCATCCCACTGCCAAAAACCAAGTGCCCTTTTCTGATGTCTGTTGACTTTTAAGTTCTTGATATTTCTCTTGGCAAATTCCATTTTGAATTCAGTTTTCTTCACATAGCATAAGAAAATTGCACATGTTATGTGGCATAACGAAGCATTATTGTAGTTCTGACTTCTTATTACAGGCCTGAAAGTGAATTTAGCCAAGGCAAGCAGGCAGAAGTCATTATCATCTGATAGCTGCTAAAGGTCACAAATGACAGGGCTATAGGCATTCCTTTCATTAGAATAACATTGCAGCTAAACTAGAAACTGCTTTATTTTAGTGCTTGAAAGAAATATAAAATTCAAGTGCATAATAACTTGAGGGTAAGAAACAACTGTCCTTAGCTTGCAGCTAAAACATCTTGATGAACTTCTGAGCTTCTCCAGTAAAATTCAAGATCTTCATCTTCCTTCCCATATTCCCTGGCTAAACTTTTTCTTCTTCTACTCCTTTCCTGCAGTCCAAGCCCCTGCTAAAATACCCTATCCTTGCTAAACATCATCAGTTAATATCATCAGTTAGCATGCTGTTACAGGGCACCTTTCTAAACTGTTGCAAATACTGTTGATGTTTTCATGCCAGGCCTTGAAAGTGTTATGCTTATATTTTTGTTTTAAAGTACTCCCAAAGAACATTTGACTGTCTCATAGAGTGTAGGAAACTGAGATGACCCCCCATTGAGGATACAGAATTGATTATGATGGGATTTTAATTACACTGCAGCTACTGGCTCTCTGAATCTCCACTGACAATGAAATCAAGTCTTCACTGAGTAGGGTGAAGCTTCAGCTATTAAAATTTAATGACCACAATCTCTGTCCTTGTCTTTAAATGAAAATTGGTTTAATATTGATAACTTGAATTTTAAATCTTTGGTCTGCACTGTACTACATTACTGGAAGTAGCCCTGCTTCTCCACTGCTTTTGGCTGTTTGTCGGCATGTTGGCCAAAACAACATGGTGGCTTTTTTGGATAAAGACTTCTATAGCAAAGCAGGAAGTTGAAAGCCAGTTAAACTATTTTCCTGTGCCTGCTTTTTCTTTTCCTTAATGATCTTACCTTTCTACTGTGGCTAGATCTATCCTAACTCAAGGTATCTTTGATTCAGGGAGAATTGAGGTTTCATTATTTCGTTTGAGTTTTTCTGGGGCGAGGGGGTGTTTCAATGTTTTGGGTTTTTCCCCCCCCACTATATTACATTAAGAGATTTTATGTAAGCCATATGTCTTATGAAAAAACAGACACATCTGTCTTGTCTAAATGGAAAAATAACAATTCTCTTTTTGAAAATGAGGATGAAATTTTCTATATCCCTCTTCGCTCCTCCCCACAACCCCACCTTGTCCAAAACCATTTGCCAAATATTGGACTCAGGTTGTCAGAGGAATTAGAATAGTCACAAATAAGTTTTTCTAAGAAATTACTTGTCTGATAGGTCTTTGTTAATTTTCCACAGAAAATATTTCTTTTAGAAATCTATAAGGCATGTATCTCTTAAGATAGAAGCGATCTTGCTGTAAACTGTTTGCTCACAGCCTCCAAGTGCCTTTTCTATTCAGAGAAGCTTCACTGTGCAATAGCTGTAATACAGAACACTAAGACAATATTTCAGTGTTATCAGACCTCTGACATTTTGTTCTGGTTTTTCTTGCTAGACTTTTATTTTAAGTGTTATAATTGATGTGAGGAAAGAGAAAAGAAAGGTCTTAGGGGATGTTAAAATTCAGAAGAGGGAAACATAAGCACAGTGTAATAGAAAAGATTCCATTCTTTCAACCTCTAGCTCTATGCTTGTGTGTACAGGAAAAGTCCATGAGGATTTTATTTCTGTGACTCTATGCAATCATGTACTAAATTTTAGTTGTGCATTAAAGCATGGGAATGGCAACCTGGAGTGTTTTGTTTTATGAGGAGAAAGGGAGTCCAAAATGTTTTGAACTAAAATGCACAGTTTTGACAGGATGTCCAAATGGCTTTGCAGGAATACTGGGCAAGTAATATTTCAGATTAGTTGAATTTTGTGGGATTCAACCAGCATGAGTGCTAAGAAGAATTATTTTTACTTGTCTTTTCATCCTGTAGCAATGATTGGACAATTTTCCCAGCAAAGCACCGTTTTTGCAGTATAGGCTGAACACAGAATATTCTGTTCAGTTGTGTCAATCTGACTTTTCTGCCTAGATCTGAACTAAGAAAGAGATGGATTACTATCTAACTACATATTTAACCTTTGGCAAAACAAAGATGGAATTTTCAATTGGGCCATGTAAAGATTGTTACTGAAGGTTAATTGCCTGTGCTATATAACTTCCTGTTTTACTGTACCTTACATGGCTAACTTAAAATCAGAAAGGATTGATGAACAAGTATAATGGCTTGCACGTCAGAGAGGCTTTTTCAGTTTCTCTTTATTTAGTGAGGACAGTTAGGCTGACTTGGTCTTCCCTATGCATACTCTTTCCCAGTGGGGTTTGCCCAAGCCGTAACTGAAAACCTTCTGATATTTGCTCAGCCATACAGAGAACTAGTGCTGTACCCAGAATAATGTTCCTTCAGAATTTCTCTGGAGATGTCAGGGGATAGCTGCAGGTCACTATAGTCCATTGAACATCCAAATGCAAAGAGGCTTCAAAAGCAGAGAATTCTTTTAGCCTGCTTACCCCAGGTATTACTTCTGTACGATGTCCACCTAATAAGGTCATCCCAGTGGGTTTCTGCTCTCTGTAGAAATGTGTTTAAATTGTTATGGGTGATTAATATCAATAAAATCTCATGTAACAATTCAGTTTCTCTGACTAAACTAGTTACCATTCATCCATGCTGCCAGAGAATCCAGTGTACCTATCACCCAGGGATTCTTCCTTCCCACTCTGGTAGACCTGAGTTTTTCGGACTCTGTGCCTTGTCCCAGGTTGGCTGCTGAGGTTTTGGTGTGCCCAGGCCCAGCCAGATGCAAGGATCAACATTTGCGTGCAACAGGTTTGCACACAAGGACACACCATCAAAATACAGCTGGACACACAGAAATGGTATCTGCATAAACACACACTGCATGAGTAGCTTAATCCTGGGTCTACAGGCTGATAATCAGAGAAGCACCCTTTTCCTGGATACCCCTGATCCTACTCAGTGGCCATGTTAACTTGAACTTCACTGGAGTTCCCACACCTGCACACTGGTCCCTGCCCAGCTGCTGATCACTTGCTCTTCAGACCCACACTTCCCCATCACTGAGGGGCACTCAGAGCTCTTGTGCTATTTCATTTTTTTTTTCTGCTTCTATTCTGATGTCTTTGTGCTCAGACAACCTTGATGCTCATAAATCCATTAGATGCCAAGGTCATATGAATAAATAAGCTTTGGCAGGCTGTCATCTGGAAGAGACATGATTAGTTTTATTGCTTTGCTCTGGTTATCACCGAATTTGACCTTGAGTTTGTGGGTGGTTTGGGATACTATTTTCTGAGTCTGTGACTGAAAACAGGTGATATGGAGCTTAAGGTGAATTCAACCCAAATTTTATATTAGTTTATGTAACCAGTTCCCCAAACACTTAAGATTCCTAGCATTCTAATTCATCCCAAAATGACAGTTTTACGGGGGTTTATTCCATGTTTTGCTGCCCAGAATATGCAACATGGTGGAGAAAATTCTCCTTGTTTTCTTTTCTCAGAGTTGTTTTGCCAAACAATTAATTTCTCTTTAAGTACAAGCTTTGCATTCAGGTTTTGATAGTTAAAAGAAAGAGATACTTGAAGACAAAGCCCTGTATTAATGATCTCATATCATTATGAGTAAAAGATTGACCTAACTGGGACTGTCAATAGCATAATTAGATTTGCACTGAACTTAAAATGGTAACATGGGTCAGGCAGAGAAGGAATATTTGCAGTTACAGGGAAGTTATAATCACAACTTCTGAGGTAAGAAAGTATAAGGAAGCTGGTGGAATACTTTTCCCTAGATTGTGAATATGAGAAAGAAGGGAGTAGATAACCACGTGATGTTCTTGCTCTCACTTGCTTAACTGAGGAACACATAGTAATTAAACCCCCTTCATCTGTGGAACAAAAAACTGTTTAGGCAGTCATATGTGCCTCTGGCAAATCTTCGTAAATCATTATTCCGACCTATACAAGCACAGGAGATACCTGTATAAACTTTTCTTTCATTGGAGAATCATATTAAAAACAAATGTTGAGAGCCAGGTCCTCCAATCTGTTTGCTGTCCTTTCAGGACACTTGACTTTTTTCAAACTCGACCCCATTAATAGAACAGTATGAATTGCACAGAATGACCAATTACTGGAACCAGAAGCATAACTGTGGCCATGAATAAATTCATGATTCCAAACAGCACTTTCAGTGTATTGAAGGTCTTTCTGTAGACTGGTAAAAGTCTCTTAAAACACCTTTAGAAAGATCATTCATAGACACATTTTCCTTTGGCATTGCTATAGTCTTCAGGCAGAGCTTCTAGCCAAGAACTCTTGACCCCTACTGCTGCTGCGATGGCGTTTTTGAAAGCTTAGTTCAAGCCTTCAGTGTCCCTCGGTCCACTGAAGTTAATTATGGGGAACTACTGTGTGAAAAAAGAGAGTCTCCTTCCTTGTTTAGGCATAACATTTATTGGCCTCCTGGGATAAGGAAAGATCATGATGGCATATTCAGGTCACTTCCTTGACATAGCAGCTGTAAGCTTAACTTTTAAAAGTTTGACTGCAGCTATGAGTTTTTATTGACAGTAATTGACAGTAGCTAAAAATATGATTAAGTTCTCACCCTCTGCGAGCTTGTCTTCCTTAATTTATACTTACTGAGATAAGTCAACAGCAGTTTAAATTCCAAAAAATGTTCTGGCTTGGAATATTACACATTGTTCACTTAAAAGTGACCTAATTCAGAAAAGACTTTATAATAATTTTTTGTGCAATGCTAATATCCTTTCTTCTGTCTCAAACTGTTTTAGAGGGATTTGTTTTTGTAGAAAAGAAGTTACAAATATGTGTATATTTGGATCAAGTTCTACATTATGATCTATACTATGATCATCACATTCTGCTACTAAAAATGTAAAATTCCTAATAAAAAAAATAATAAAAAACCCAAAACAACAACATAAAAAATCAACTCCAAACCCAGACATA
The DNA here is from genome assembly GCA_013389985.1 of Dryoscopus gambensis. Classification (NCBI taxonomy): domain Eukaryota; kingdom Metazoa; phylum Chordata; class Aves; order Passeriformes; family Malaconotidae; genus Dryoscopus; species Dryoscopus gambensis. The sequence continues at coordinate 23,800 of WEIT01031365.1, forward strand.
TTTAGGTATGTTAAGTCCATTTTACACTGCTCTGATATTAGGTGGTAAATTGAACAAACTCAGCTTAGGCAAGTGTAAGACACCTTGTGGCAAATGTTTCATCTTTTTTCTTGATGAGAAACTATTTTTTTTAATGTAGTGTCAAGTATATTGCAGGTCCCACATCCATGACACTTGGTTCACTTCTTCTTACAATAAATAATGTATTTGTAATTGTTTTTTCCATTTACAAGACTGTGAGAATGAGAAGAGCAAATACAAGTAAATGATTAAAAATACAAGCAAATGCCAGCAAAATGCAGCTCTGGTCAATAGAGCCCACACATACAAATAGAAATGCACTAATTTCTGCAGGGCCGCCTTGAGTCATACAGCAGATGTTGATTATATACTGTCAGTGAGCAAATAGCAGTAAGTTCTTTTAAAAACGAGTGTATTCTCTACAGTGCATTAAAAATACAGAATGTGAATGTGAGATGAATGAGAGAGCTGGGCAGAGAGAGAATGAGGAATAAATATATTTCTTATTGAATCTGCTTGATAGGTTTCCAGTTACTTAGCAGGCTTCATTGTCTTGCTTTTCTCAGAGAGACTGAGGGCAGGGAGGGAGAGGAAACTAATTATTAAGTGGGAGTTGGTGGTGAAAAAGTGTGAGCCTTGGTGTTTTGAAAAGCATGGGAATTAGAGTGATGAAGGGACATTGCATGGAAAAACCAGTAATTCAAGCCTCCAGTGAAGGTCCAGGTTGGGCTCCTGTCTGTTTCAGATCAGCTGCCCGTACCATACTACACTCTTTGTCAGAGGCTAGAAAGGATTTTAGATAGAGGTTTTCATGGAATGGCTATAGGTGGAGCTAGGAATTAGGAACAAACATTAAATTTTCAAAATCAGACAGGCTTTTTCAGAGATGGCTGCCTTGAAGTCCTGGGAAACAGGCTTTAGTCACAGTGTTTGAGAAGTTTCTTTCTAAAACTGGTAGGGTTGAATTCACATTTAGTCCTGTAGCATTAACGAATCCTATTAAATGTTGAACAACTTGCAGATTCTGGTAAGATAGGTGTAAATGTTAATCCCCCAACTCAGACTACAATGAAACAACTAAGCTATTCAGAACACCAATGTCAAAATATGAAGATAAATGAGGATCATGGATTAACCTAAATGTGTTTTACCACAGGAGCTTGCACTCAACTGTATGATGTCAAGGCTTTGGCTTTAAGCAGCAGGAGTGGACAGAACTGCAGTACACTGGTACTTGCTATTTTGCCTGAACTTTATCTTCTGATTGTTGACATTTTTCATTCCTTGTGTAATCACTCCATGTTTTAGCACAGTGAACAGCTTTAGTTCACAGACTGGTGTTTCTCTTTTTTCTTCTTTCTCTTCAAGCTCCCAAAGGTACTATCTCTGATTCAGCTAGACTCAAAGGAAATGCAATCTTTGGAAAAGAACAAGCTCACCTTCCTGCAGTCTGAGCAGCACCTCCATTCAGTTCTTAAGCCCTTCCTTATGGTGACAGTTCTTTGTGTCACACTTATCTATGTATTCCATTACATAGTTGCCAAGGGATTTGCATCATTTAAAAGAAAAACAATGCAAATCTGAAAGCTTCTTTAAGACTTTTGTGTCTTATCAATTATTTTCAGTAACTGTGTTCTAATTCTAAAGGCAGTTCTCCTACTTGTCTGTAATTCACTGCTTTCCATAATTAATAGTTTTGGTTATCATATTATTCCTCTGAAAACTGTTTAGTCATAAAATATTAATAATTATAATGTTGCTGCTATGATTAAAGTCATGTTAATACTTCTATTAATAAAACCTTCAATTCCAAGTGGTAAAGTTTATATTTAGCTAGAATTTGTCATAACAAGATACAGACACAGACTGTTTTGCACAATGAAAAATGTTTTATATTAAAAGATGCTGCCAAGCCTTTTTTATGATTTAACTGTATCCTATAACCATGTCAGTGAGACACTGAGGAGCAGATGAGAGTCAAATAGCTTTTCTAAGTAAAAGAATATTGTGTTTCCCTTTGAAAACACAGTTTTGGAGGCTTAATCTTGGTATTCGTTCACATCTTGGAAAGTCTTTCTATTTTGACCCTGAGAGTGGCAAATTGCATGCACTTCTGGGCTCTGAAATCTATAGGTAATTGCTTCATCAAATGTCATGGTCATATCTGCAGAAGTTATTTCTGGGCTGGGTTACACCAACACGTACTCTCACAGTTCTGTAACATGTCACTGCTGTGGTCCTGACTTTCCCTTGCTTGCTTGCCCTTCAGGGCTGGGATACCACACTTTACATGACCAAGGAAGAGACACGTTATGTGGCCAGGAAGAATCTTTCTTATCAAGTTTGGGGGTTTTTTTCCTTTGCTGATTAAAACTGTTTTTCTTTGAAGTACTTCTGAATAATTTCCTTTATTTCATACCAGTCTGTGGTATTAGATCAAATAATGGCTTGACAGACTTTAGTACCATATATTTCTTGATTTACTTCTGATAACCCCTATTTGGTTTTCTGTTTCTTTGTCAGTGGCTACTTTGTCAATGGTTTGAAATATTTGCATATAGAATGATTCATCCTGTGCTGCCTGCTCAGTCTCACACAGGTCTCTGTGATATCTGGCTCCTTCTGTACATTAGACAGAGCTGCAAAACTTTATATGCAAGTTAAATTAAATCTGAATGAAGCTGTGGTTTTATTTGGTGTCCCATGTTGAAACAAATCTGAATACAATGAATTAGCTGGCTGCATGGAGATCCCTGGGCATGTGCATGGACCCTTTCTTAGTCTACTTGTACAGACAGAATCACCTATAAGGTCAATTCAGAGGAAGTTAAATTTTCCTCATGTGCCATGAACACCAGGAGTCATATATGAGATGTTCTCAAAAAAATATATTAGGAACCAGAACTTACACGTTTGATTCCATGGAATGGAGTCCACAACTGCTTTCTTCCCCTCTTGAGGGTTTCAGGCTGTTACTGTTATGTCTGTGCCTTGATTTGGAAAACCCATGGATGAGAAAGTGTGAAGAGGGCCATGCTGCCTCCAGTACTCTAACTTCACATTGCACTGGAATGAGATCTGTGCTCTGTCACATGAGTTCCCAGCTTTGTCACTTAGCAAGTAGCTCTGGAACTGCTGCTCAGCAGGATGAACCCACCAGCAGAAGGTGACCAACAGCTGAAGGGGGTTACTCTGTCACCACCAATTCTACTTCACATTGAGAACTGGGAGAGCCACATGACACTGCACAATACCTAAAAGGCCGTGCAGAAATAAATGTTGTGGCCAGTGATAAGAAATGAGCATTTCAATAGCTTCTTTACTAGGAAAAAAGTAGAACATAAGCACTAAACTGTATCCCTTTTAAAATGTTGTGTTGAAAGTTTATTGGACTTGAATTGTCCCAGTGCTTTCCACACTTCCGCTTTCATCAGTGGGGCCAGGTTCCTAAACTACTAGAGGTATTTTTTGACATGCCCAGGTAGTTATTGACATGCACCTACTCTGATGTTTTCCTTTTATGTAGCAGTGAACCTGCAATATTAAAACAACAGACCCAGGTTTAAATGATGACATAATTATTGCAGTTCTCTCATGAAAATCTGCTTTCTGACCAAACAGTGGCTACTGCAATGAATCTGTAAAATGATCATTATTGTGAAATATTCTGGAGGTTACTCACTTTGATATGAGTGGTAGGAGCCTGGCTGATTGCTAGCAATTAATTAGTGCAACACCATATGTTAGCAGACACACAGCAGATGTGTGTGTGTGTACATGGCAGAACAGATTAGAAAATTCTGCAGTTGGAGTTAAAGCAAGAGAAAAAGCTAACTCAAGGCAGAATTCAAGAATAGCAACTTTGATTTGTTTTCAAGCAGCTTTCTGGACACTTAAAATGTTTATATTATTTTACTGTTATTGTAAGGCTATTGTTAGGTTACTTCTATTTGTGTGACTTCTAATGTTACCTTGTTACCTGGTAACTCAGAAATCTTTTTTAATTTCCACTGACTGGAGGCACACATGCCAATGCCTGTTGTGTCATACAGCAATTGTTCCATGTGTGTCTATCACTTATATTAAGAAAGAAATTTGTCTCTGTAACCTAAGCACTAAACAGTGCTTATACTCTATGTACAACTCTTAGAGTATTGCTAAACATTGGTTCAAATGAGACCGTGTTTTTCTTGCTCTAGTTAATGATTGTTAATATCTTCCTTTAAACCTGATATACTTGATTCTCAAACTGCTGATTATTATTATTTCATATCACCTCAAATAGTGCCAAATCTAACTAACTGGTTGAGATAGAAGAGTCACCCAGTACCAAGGCAGATCTAGAACCAAGATCGAGTTTAAATAATAAAAGGCAGTATCACTATAATTCTATTTTAGAAACAGTCTGCATGAAGTGAGTTTTAAGATCCATAGAGCATGTGAATGAATAATCACAGCTTGTGCATGGAGCTAATTGGTAGCCTTGCAACAAAAATGTAGCTTTATTTTTTTGAGTCAGAATTTTAGTTCTCATGGAAAATTTGACAGTGTTTTACGGTGAGATGCAGCCCCATGGAAGCTGCAGTTCCCACAATTCTTGCAATTTATGTATAAATCAGGCAGCTGGAAATCACAAAAGAAGGCTTGAAACAGGATCAAGAACAGTACCAAGAAAGGAAGTGGCTCATTTAAAGAATATTAATAAAAGTACAGAACCCCATGTTCCTGAAATCTTATTCAATATTCCTCAAATCTTATTCAATAGCTTTTGATATACTAGGTGTTTTTATATCAGTAGATTTTATAAATTTAAATGAGCATCAGAAAAAAATATATTGGAACTATGTGATTAGCATTTCATTTTCAAAAATGCCTCGCAAGAATTTCCGGTGCTTTAACAAGACAGAGTTATGCCAACTCCATCAATATTTGGGAATATCATGCCTGCATGTGTATCCCTGGTGTTGTCATGTTATCTTACCATTCTGCAATGAGTCTCTTCTCCCTTGTCCCTACCTGGCCATTCCTTTTTCTTCTGTTTGTGCCATCCAGCTCCTTGTACACCCTCAGTTTTTTTCATGTCAGTTACACTGAAAAAAGCTTCTTGCATAAGTAGCAATATTTAAGACGAAGTAAGAAGATGATTGATCTGGCATATAGACAATTTAAAGGAATATAGGTTTTTTTAGTCCTTCTTAAACCAGAAATCATACAATGGTTCCTTTTTCTTATTTTAAGTTATTTTCTGGCAAGGTCTTAGAACCTGAATCTTTAATTTTTTTGGCTCTTCTTCAAGGTCACGCATTTCTGTCTATTCTGTTCTTTCTCTGAGGGCTTTTTTTGTCTCTTTTTATCAGTGGTTTGTTTCACCACTGGTGAAGCACCATCGAGGATTACCCACTTTCCACTCTGGCAATGCTTTGGGCTCTCACTGAATGAGACACATTAGTGTTTGCTTAGTGAGTCTGAGGCATACCAAGTGAGAGATCAGAACATGATCACTACATCCTCAGAAACCTGCTAGGAAGCCAAAATCAGAATCTTTGCGCCAGTGTAAGAAGAGCAAGGATGCTGTGGATGGAAGGGTTCATGGTTAGTAATATGTGTATAAATGGTTAAAATGCTGTAAGAATTAGGTGGGAAACCGATAATGCAGAACCATCCCCAAGAATAGAGAGCTGCCGTCAGTTTTGTCACTTGATGAATGGAAATTTGAATGAAAGGTGTGGTGTGGGGAGCCTTTAACAAGAATCTCATAACAGAAGACTAATATGTGCCTGCCATGCCCTGTGGCATGCCAGTGGATCCAGCTAAATGTGCTGCAGTATGAGGCAAATACCAGCAGAGTTCATGGAAGAAGGAATAAAAGTATGAAAAAGGCAAATGGACTAAGAGGAAAGTAATCTTTGGGGGGTAAAAGGTAAGGGTTGCAAAGCAAATCAGACAGTCACAGAGAGTGCAAACTACCAAGAAGATTTTAGTAGCTCACAAGGCTGTATAATATACTGCACTAATTGCAAACTTAATGAAAGTGTCACCTTCTCAGAGACAATCCAAGTAATAAATACAAGTTATAAGGTGCCTCAAACTCCAGTGCAAAATTATCTGCTAATAAGGTGTAACTAAATCATCCAATGGATGAAAGAATAATTGGGAAAATTCAAAAATTAAACTCAAATGCAAAGTACTGTTCATCCCAATAGGAAATGACAGGTTTTTAATAAAGACCAAATTGATATTCAAGGAAAAGCACTTGATGAAAGTAAATTAAATTAGTTTATTCAGGCTTCTCTTTGTAAAGTTTCAGCATTGTCGTGGGTTAGCACAGCTTGGTTTTTAGTTAAGGAAAAAAATCCACCAGCTACGGAAGTGATGTTTTTGCAAAGGGCTGTTCTAAATTCCTGCAGACCCGATAGAACCAATCAATTGAATTTGAATATTGACAATTCTGTTGAGCCACTTAAGAAGCTAAGCACGCCTCTATAAAAACACATTTACGAACAAGCCCGGGAAGCTCTCCATTGCTTCCAGCCTTTGGACAAGTGACTGAGGTGCCTGCGTGGCTTGGCAAGATTGTGGCTGCTCCTGCTTTGTGCAAACTGGCCCCATAGCTCGGCCTGGCCAGCGGAATGAAACTGTACACAAGATGAGCTCTGTCTGCTGCCTGGCAGAGATCATGTGACTACCAGTGAGAGATAAATTCCAGCTGCAAGGCCTAGGTAAAAATAACCCCTTCAGTGCTGTAAGTTCCCCAGAACAGATTAAGCCTGCAGACATCAATCCTCTCCCAGGTCAGAGGAAAGGGAAAAGCAAAGGCACACGAGAAAGACACCATGATAGAGACACCAAAGTCGGTGAAGAAGGAAGAGCTGAAGCCCAGAGAGAGGAGAAAGAGGAGATGCTTCAAACCTAGAAGCTGAAATTCTTTTGTAAATCTATGGTGATGAACTATGATACATTAGAGAATATCCCTTGTAATCTTGTGATAAGCATAGGAGGTAGAGCGTTCAAACTGTAGCCATGAGCAAAGATACTTGTGCTGAAACAAGCAAATATTGAAGTAGCTGTGATCTAATGAGAAGCTTGAACAGAGAGAGATGCGAGATTAGCGATGAAGACCCTTTGCTCCCAGAGAAGAAGAAGAAGACCTCTGTTCTAGAGATGATCTCAGAGAATAGATGAAGAGAACCTTTGCTTTTGAAAAGCTCATCCTTAAAATAGTACCCCATTAGCTAAGATTGAACCCTCCAAAACAGCTGTGGGGAAATCTGTAAGTCGAGGGAAGGGACTTTCACATTGAGCAGTGAACCACCCCGGGCGGCTGTTTGTTGTGACACTGAAGCCATGAGAAAACTGTTTATTGTAAAGCAATTGCTATATCAGGGCAAGAGAGACTCCTCTCCCTGAGTGAACTGAAGAAAAACTATTATAGCGGTGGTAAACTGACTGAAAAATGCCAAGTTTTGTGTCTTTACATTGTCAGTGGGAAAAGAAAGAAGAGGTAGTGGGAGAAGAAATGTTCAGAAGGTTTATTCAGACCCTTATTATTCCTTTTTACTTTTAGTTCTGTTAATAAACTTCTTTATATCCTTTTAAGTTTAGAGCCTATTTTGCATTTCTCCTAATTTTATATCTCACAAAAGGTAAAAAATGCAAACAAAACCACTATGTACGTAAAATTTTCATGATCATATACATTAAAATTGTTTTCATTTGGTTATTAACTTATTGAAATTACTTCTTCTGGAGACTGGGAAGGTTAAGCTTAATTAGGAAGCAATTACATTCTATTTAATTATCCAGAGAAACTTTCAGGAGTCTGATTTATGTAAATATATCAGACTGTATGCATTGTGCCATTATTTTTGTAGGGCAAATAAAGATAGGTTAAGAAGAAGAGATTTCAAGTCTACGTGTTAGTGTAAATACTTTGACAGTGCTTTTACAAAAATGGTCGGTTTTTACTAAAGTAATTGTCTTGGTTTGAAAAGACAGATGTCTGCTTAAGGAAGGGAGGAGCCTCCCTTGGAATGGAAGATGCAACCCCCTTTCCTCCAAATTATTATAATTTTGAAATGAAGGGCTTTCAGGCAAAGATATAGGGAATAGGAATAACAGTTCTTTTACTAGTGTGTGTATATATATATATATGTATGTATGTATGTATGTATATATATAACAAAACAATAATACAGAAACACTGGTTTAACATGACAGAGTCCAGTTATGACCTGGCACCCTGCCGGGCAGGGTGGTGGTAGCAGCCCGATCAGGTGAGAGCTGCAGTTCTCTTTGAAGTGGTTCTGTTGAAGCAGTGATCTTGTAGAAAAGGTCTGGTCCTCCTCAGAAAGTCCAGTGGTGCTTGTGTAGCTCCTGTCCTCTGGGAATCCAGTCGGAAAGGCTCTGTCCTCTGTTGCAAGACCCCCAAACTTTATCCAGGTGGGAATGCTTGGCTCCTTCCCCCTGGGCGGAGCATCTCACAATGGGATGGTGAGTCATGAGGCAAGGCCTTGCTGGGCCCATTAACAGGAGATAGTCCGGAGGGAGGAGGCAGGGAACATTGCTACACCTGCTTTCAACAGCTCATGAAGATGGTAACAGAATACACGGTAACCCAGGAGAGTAATGGAGCTCTAACCAGGAAATAGCAATCAAAGAGGAAGAAGGAAAAGCTTACTTGGACTTAGCTTTGTGGCCTCTCTTCCACGATATCAACAAAAACTATAAATCACTGGCATGTAGAAGTGGAATATTTTTAAATACCAAATGCAATACAGGGCAATTCTCCTAAAAGCTTTTTACATTTTAAATGATACTTCAGTGATTTCTGTAAAATGAAGTCTAGCTCCTTTAGGGAAAAATCTTTAGTTTTTAATGAATTTGCTATTGATCAACCTGAAAGAATTGAGCCAAACATTTAAACAATGGCCTCTATGTTTTTAGGGCCACATTTCCATATGCCTCTAGTTTGAGTAACATAATTTTTGGTCTTATTTACAAATGTATAAATTTTATTTTTGGAGATTGCTCATCACCTGAAAACGAGGACTTTGAGGTTTTGCCACATTTTAGCCAGTGTTTTAGTTGCTGACAAAAATAGTCCCCCCTTTTTTTTTAATATGAAAAGCTAAAAAATATGTATTTTTGGTGGAACCGAGAGTGTGAATAGGAAATCTGAGTCATTAGAAGATCTTTGATTAAACTATGATGAATTGGACTTGCTGTATTTTGCTGACACTGCACAGGAAGAGTGGACTTAGCACATCTTTGCTATAGTCTTTTTTCAATATAACTGGTCAGCCATAAATAAAAATATACCAGGACTGCAAAATGAGCCATGAAAATGATCACTGGATAGCTATTAAAAATTCATCCTCTAGAATCTGTCTTGTTGTGATAAAGATGGCATGAGCAGAATCAAATGTAAGACCTTTCAGAAAAATGACAGATTTCAGAGATAAATATGAGTATCTGGAGGGTGGAGTAACTTTAAGTTAGAAAACTTAATTTCTAGCACTTCCTTTTCATATCTGTGTAGGCAGGATTGGAGTGATGACAGCTGTCATCAAGCTTGCATAATATAAGTGGCATTATGATCTTAAGAAAATTAGTATGTTCTGTGACTTCTAAGACTTCTGCTTGGGGAGTCTTTGATCCTAAGCTGTAATTGCAATTAATTACTTATAAAGCCATAAATTTTTAATTATTGCTTTTAAAAAAAATAATTCTGTGTTTTTATAATGAGATTCAAGGTGATATCTTGCAATTTGCATTAAAATAATTCTGGGAAACTCAACTATATAACTGGAAGAATAACCTATAAGATGTGCACTGATATGATCCAAAATTGAACTTTAGGTATTGCCCTGATCAAAAATGAAGTTTGTCAGCTATTTTAGAGGCAAAGAAGTTGTCCATTGAAAGGGTGATAAATTTAGCAGTGGTTGATAGAGTAAATCACTTAAAGTGAGGGCAGCACCAAGAGTCTTTTGAGGCTTTGTCAGCTGCTCATGTTCTATGATCCTTTTTTCCACTCTTGCTTCTGAAGCAAGTAATGCTTATATCATGTATATCCATATCATCTGTATCAGAGACATTGTGAAGCAACCAGCTAATTCCACCTGAATTAATTTTTTTGTGAGTACCTATGTTAGGAAAAACAATGAAGCATGAGAAATGCTGCCTGATAAACCTTGACATGAACAGTGATCACACTGCCGTGACTGGGATTATTTTCAGTATGTGTGGACTTTTTGATGTGTGATCCAAGAATGCAGTTTTGAAAAGACAGTTACTCAGAAGACAGAAATAATAGAAGCCCAGAATTTTTCATGCCAGTGCTTACAGGACTACACACTCAAAAGTCTGAGCAGTTAATGGTGTTTGATAGCAGTGACGCATTGTAGCAATATTAGCATATGCCTTCTAGCTTTACCTACTTCAAGTACAAGTAATAACTAGCTCAGGCCACTGTAATTTTGGTTTTTGACTGTATATTTCCTTGCATTTACAAGTAATTGTATCGTCTCTTCCACTGTGTCCTCAGGATATCTGCCCTTTTTCCCGTGCTCCAGCAGCAGCTTATACCCTGCTATGAGTTCCACGCTTAGCTTCCTACTGCCTGAATAGTATTTAGACAGCTGCCCCTCTGTCTCTGCCTGTGTGTCTCCAGTGGAGTGATTTGTCTGCCCCAAACAGAAGGGAGCAAACAATATATGAGCAAAAATGGAACTTTTCAGTTTTGAACAGGAGCAGATACCACAGAGACAGGCAGTCATAAAGTGGGAGGCTAAACATCACCACTGAGACATCACTGGTTTTTGTCATCTCTCAAGAAACCTCAGAGAGATCATAGACAAATGCTCAACTAATTTCTTTGAAATAAACTGGAAGGTGGACATCTAGGGGAGATGCCTAGAAATAAAAAATCTATTCAAAAAATCTCTTAAAAAAGTTTTGACCCAAAGTACATTTCATGGACTAAAATATGTGGGTGAAAAAAAAAAGTAATGCCTGAGGCCTGTGACAGAACCTACTGAGACTTTGCAAAGATAGGAGATTTCCATCACATCTTGTAATGTTTTGTGTATGTAAATTTGAACTGACAAACAATTTATTAAAATTTGGAATGTTATATTTCTCACTCAGAATAGGTGGAGTCAGATTAAGATTCAGCTTTGGTAGGTAACATTTATTACTTCCAGGGGGACCTGTGAGTAGAAGCAGAAAAATAATTTGAATGGTGAAGAAAAGCTGCATCTATATAAAATGGAGGGTAAATTTTACAAAGTGTAGGTTTTCGTTTTCTTCAAAGAGTTTCTGAGAACAATGTTTTTCATGGAAGCAGTTAAAAGGATATTTTTTCTTTACTTGCTTGGGATTTCTTGGGGCGATGATGGCTAAAAATTCCCTATAGTTTGTACTGCTTTGCACAAAGAATATGGGCTCTCCTGCCTGCATGGTACCATACCCTCGGGGTAGGTTACTGCTTGTTATCTTATGAGGTGTATTCACTTAACTCTTTATATTAAGGTTGGAAAATAGATTAATTTTGAAGAAAGGACTGTTGTTAGCTTGGAATTTCCCCTCCCTTTGCAGTGCAACATTTAAAAATTGACCAAATTTTGTCTATGTTAGCCAAAACCTTTATTGTATTAGTGACCAGAGCAGCTGGTGAGTTAGATGTTGCTGGTGAAATAAGCTGTAGGAAGAAGCTCAGAGTACTCCATGACTTAAATTTAAGACATAAAAGCAAGTACAATAAATTAAAGCAAAAGAAAACAGGTCGACATAAAAGTGGATGTGTAGCTTCCTGTGGATATTCTTGGAGTTAAAAACCTCCACCTAAACAATATTCACATTAAAGTAATGTTTTTAAGGAGGTAAAAAAATAGGAATGACAAAAGTACAGAATGAGTCAGTGCTAGCTAATGGGAAAAGTGGAGGATCCACACCAGAGGGGAATGAAATTGGTTATTACTCAAGTGTTTGAGAAACTGAGCTTCTATTTAAGCTCTGATTTTAACAGGGAAAACAATGACAAGAGGTTGAGCATTTAGGCTGCAGTCCAAAACCTACTGACCTTGACAAAATTATGCTTATTAATTTGAATGCATGCTGAATTAGCCTTGTGATAAATAAACATAAGGACCTAAAAAGAGAAGTGTGTATGAAATGCAGCCTGTTGGCCTGGTGATATGCAAATGAAGAGGACCGGACCTAGTTTATCAACTCACCATCTCTCTTTGTCACCCATTTACTTTTTAGATCCTTAGTTACCAGATATAATGAAGCAAATTTGTGCTTGACAAATGAATATTGATGAGGAAGTGACTCATGGTTTTTAACAATTTATAATAGAGAGCATAGAGGAGGGTGCCTGATTTCATAAAGGTATTGCACAACCCTATGCCATGGAATTCCAGATGATAAACCTCTTAGACATAGAGGAAAACCACCACCTGCTCTTAAGAGCTTCTAGTGCTTCTAGTGGCTTTCTCCCTGTATTTTGACTAAAGTCTAAACTCTAAATTTTTTTTTCCCAGTTATCTGTTTTTCAGCTTTGCACAACTTCTGCTTGAAGAAAATAAAATAGAAGAATTAAATGTGATACTTGAATTTAATAACAATGGTGCTTTTCTTTTGATTGCTTTAAAGGCAAGTTGTGTTTCTGCAACCTGAACACAGCAGGTGCTGAAGAAGCTCTCCATGTCAAATCCTCACCCTCTTTACACAGAAACTCCAACCTCTCTTTCGGATACAAATGCTGGTAACCAGTGAAGGGCACTGAATTTTCTTGTAGTAATTTATGACAAAATATATCTATTAACCTCTGGGGAATGAGGAACAGTGAGAAACTTGTCATGAAATAAAAGGGACAGCTGTGTAGCTTTTGGGGTTTGGGTGTTTCCCCCCTAGTTACAATTAAAATTATGCTTGCTATAATAGTAACATTGATGGTGTTTGCAGTAACCTGATACAGTTATTTTTTTCTTACTGATCATCTTTTTTCTTACTGATCCTCTTTTTTTCCTTTCTCAGCAAACTTATTTTAAACTGATTATGCTAAACAAGCTATAACTTAACAAATTCTTTAACTTTAACCAGCAAAAAGGAAGGGAAAATGAAATTATTTTTTATAGAATCAGAATATACTCCTGAGTCTTTTTCCCTTAATCCACGACTATGAAAAGCTTATTCCTGTTATTGATTATTAACTCAAATTTATAGGGAAAACCCCTTCAAGTGAACACTTGTCCATGAAGCAGGCTATTCCCTACCTGGCTCAGTGTCAGACACAACTTGAAAAAAGACTGCTTTAACTTGGCCCCCTGTCAAACCTCTTGCTATATCAGCCATTGTAAGATATATCTTCAAAGCATATTTAGTTTGCAAGGGAAACTGGTGTTGAATCTCTCTCTGTGGGCTTTTTAAACCCATTGTTTTGTTCTGTGTGGTAATGTTTTCTACTGGTTATGGCAATCATTAATGTTCTGTGAAGTGCTGCATTTACTTGCTGAATGCCATTCCAAGTTTTTTCTAAACAGCCCTGAACCAAGCATGGCTGGCTGCCTGGAATGCTGACAAATATCAGTGTTCATGGATGGTTAACAGAGCAATGAGCTATGCACCACCCTGTGTAGAACATACTGTATTTCTGAAAGGCATAAGAACAAATGTATTTCTCTTTCATGTGTTCCAGAACGTGAATGAGGTTTTTCAGCTGGCAATAGCAGAAATAGATTAATTGGTATGGCAAACACAAGCTACCTTTTGCTTGAGCTTTGGGCAGGGGCAGAGCAGAACACAATGACTTTTTTTCTGACAGAAAACTCCTCTTGCACCTCATAAATTAGTCAGTCAGTTAAGGCTCACTGATAATGCACCAGAACATACAGGGGCTCTTGTTATATGTATTATACCTGCCCCATAGCACCCATGACTCAAACTGGAAATGGGGTAAACTGCTGCTTCACCATTTATAGAAAATTCTTCTTCTTTGCTCATGAGAAAGTATTTCTTTGCTTTTTCATTGGTTTGTTTGACTGTTTCTACAGTTGCAGCTCTAATGTGTATTTTACTGGGTAGTGATGGTGACTAATAGATATTTTGTTAATATATTCTTTTCATGAATTTTCAGAAGTACCTGGGACTAAAAATGGGTAATGAAGTACATCATTTAAACTGATAATATCCTCTGAGATGGTTAGTCATGGGAAATTCCTGTGTTTATCCTGATCAACTTATTGCTTAAAGCTGGAAATTAGCATAAAATTTCTATCTAAAGATTTTTTGGGAAGAAAAAGAAAAGAAAAAAAGGTAAAAGAAATGAAAAAAGAATCAAATTTGGTGAGTTGGTATAGTTGGCTTATACTTAAGCTTTGAGATCAGAATGGTTTGGGTTGCAAGGGACCTTTAGGATCACCTAGTTCCAAATCTTCTGCTGTGGGCTGGGACACATTCCACTAGATCAGGTTGCTCCAAGCCCTGTCCATGAATACTTCCAGGGATCTCAGTTTCAACCAACCAGACACCAGAGCTCAACGCAGCTTAGAGCAGTCTTCTCCTTGAGAGTAGATCTTCCTAAAAAGCCAGAGGAGGTAGCAGAAGGCATTGGCATGATCAGGTCGGAAGCCAACTTCATTAAGCAGTGATGCAGTAAAGCCCTGGGTCTGCCAGGGACAGAGGCCACTGAGCTGCACTCAGGGTTATTGGCTCAGGCTCAGAACCATGTGAACATGACCCTTCACATACTAAGTTCCCTGACCTCTCAAAATGTCCAACTTTAAACTAGCTTGCAACATGTAATTTTTTAAAAAAGAAAGGTTTATCGCTATTATTATTATTTTCAGAAACACTGTATTGACTTTGCTGCAGGCAATAGGTAGCAGGATACAGCAGTGTGACTCAAGAAAGGATTGTTAGCATTCAGTTGGAGTAAATGATTGCCATTAGCATTCAGCTGGAATAAATGATTACTGCCAAGAGACAGCTATACTGCAAGCTCTTCAGCTGTTCTAGTTCAGTGTTACTGCTTAGAGTTGAAGAGGCTTCTAAAATCCTGCATTCAGTCTTCCAGAAGAGTTATCAGAATATGAGATTTCTACTCTTCTTGGGGAGTGAAGGATAAGTCTGTGTTTAATGTTTGGCACAAGGAAAAAGCTGTAGTAACTTCAGCAGCCTGAGAAAGTCCATGCTCAAGATTGTTGCATTATAAAGCTGCTATTGCTTATATGTTGATTAGAGGAGAAAAAGATGGTGAGAGGTTAAAGGAGAGACGTGTTTGCTTGTGAATTTTTTAATGTGATACCAAATGCAATTGGCCACCTACAGACAGAATTCATTAATACAGGATTTTATTTAATGTTGGAACAGCAGGAATTTACTGAACATAACTGGGGAAAAAAAATCCAGTCCATTTAACTCCTTTCACAGAAAATCTTTCTTTCAAAAGCTGCTATGAATTTAGGAAAAATGTAGGTCTCATAGGATGGTAGCCTATTTCTAAGAAAAAATACAAAACAATAAATGAAATCATACTATCATGAAGCTAGAGAGTCATTTTGTGTTGTCTCATTTATTGGGAACAACGACTTTTAAAGATTCCAGTGAACACACAAAATGTAATCATGTGGCCCTTTCAGCTTTAATCGTGCAGGTAGAAAGCACAGTCCATTGCAAACTGAATTCTGGCCTCCCAAAATGTGCACTTTAGCTTAGCTTCCAGCGTAGGATTTAAGAAAAGGAAAGGTTGGACAAGGACAGTGGCTATTGAGAGTGGCAGTCTGCTAGAGGCGGGAGGATGGTTTTCCATGGAGAATGAACCTGACTTTTCCAACAGTGTCACCTGCCCAAAGTGTCCAGCTCTTGCCCGTATCCTGGTGCTGCAGGACACAGCCAGATTCTTGACTCAGTGGAGTGACTCTGTGTCAGAGACTGAAATAGTTCATGCCTCAAACATTGATATAAAGTTTTAAAGAAGCTACAACCACAGAAACCTCCTTGAAGAACTTTGGAATGTAAATCAAACTATTGGGATTAGATAAAGGGAAAACCCATTCTTTCATCAACCTCAGGCCTGAGGAGAAACAAGTAAAGAATGTGAGCCAAACCCAGCAGCTGTGCTAAGATTCTTCCCTGGATGAGTTTGGGCTGGAGGAGAGCACAGCTCCCAGAAGTCAGGTTTATACAGACTCCCTGCCACCGAGGAGGGAGGAGCAGGTCTCAGGTGCATGGTGTAACCTCTGGTGAGAGGCAATAAACACCCATCCTCTGATTACACAAACTGGCCCAGCTGTGGGACCCCCAACTCCACAGGCCACATCCACGTGAGAGGCTTTGCCCCACAGGACTGCAGGAGATGCAACAGACCCAGAGGCTGCTGTAAGAGACTGTCCCCTCCCCAGGGGGACATGCCCGGACACACCTACCTGGCCTGAAGATCAACAGAACATCGTTGGGATCCACGGATGGTGATATTTTCCTTATTCTGTCCCTGTCACTCTCTTTCTGTCCCCCCCACCTATTTTCTTCTCTCTCTCTCTCTCCTATCTACCATCAAATAAAACACCATATTATTGTCACTGGGATATGGTCTCGTTTGGACCTTAATTTGGGCAGAGGAGCTTCTAAAGAACCTTAATAATAATTGGATCATAACACTCTGTCAGGAAAGGTATTCGACTGAAGCTTGGATACCTGTGTCACCTTTGAGAAGGGAGCCACGCACTCACATCGAACACTGTTTTGGAGGATTGTAGGAGTCTTTACTGTGCTCTAACAATGACAGACACTTCTTCCAATATTGTTTCCACTGCTTTTACTGCTGTTGTGTTTACCACTGGCTGGTTGCTGCCTCCTAAGCTGGCAAATATAGCTCAGTGTCTATAAATAGGTGTTTTTCATTGAAAAAAATCAGGTCCTGAAAGCAGTCATCTGATGAGTGTTTTAAGTGGCAATCTGAGATCACATCAGCACCTGCTGGTAGGAGATTTTTTGTACTTTGTGATTCACTGTCTTCAGTAATAGTATTTCTAACTATATATATTTGGAAACATCTTAGTCTTTCATAAAGAAAAAATCTAGCCCAATGAAAGTGCCTTTAAATAGGCAAATTTAAATACCTTCTCTCCTATTACTCAATGCACATTGCACAATAAGCTATTACAAAGTAGTTAATGGTACATTCTTGTCTTTGAACTCATGAAAAAAGACTTTAATAATTGTCCAGAATTCTTTCCTTCCTAGAGCATTTCAGCATATTCTTCTAACAAATATCATGATCTTCATTTTTTACCTTAGAAATACTGTAGGCTGGATTGCAAAGTTAAATCACAGGCAGCTCAGTTTGTACTCTTGAGAAGTAGTCTAACACCCTTGAATCAGTAATGACTTCATTGCTCACTGTCTCATTGAAAAATGGATACTTTTGATGTCTTGGTTAATTATGAGGAGTCCTAAGAATGGAGAAGAGAGGAGGGATAGCTCCTATTTCTAAGCCATAATTTCTTTCCTATTACTTCATTATATTTGTTCCTCTCCTTTCACTCCAACCTTGACCTTTTCCACTAAGTATTTAATTCAGGATATTAATAATCTCACTATGTTCACAGTTTATGACCTTTTTGTACAGTTTGTTACACAAGTTTGGGAAAATTGACTTAGGGCTTTCTGAATACATAGTCCTCTGTTCAGGAGCCTACAGTTTGTTTTTCAAGGAAGGACTCTGATATTCTGTGCAATTCCCTTCTACTGAACAAATCTGCAACTAGACCTTTCAACTTCTTTGTCTGTGCTTGCTCCCAAAGAAATTCAGATTTTCAGATGGAGGACTGGTGGCTTAACAGCTGTGTGTTTTTATCACTGGAGGCTCTTCAAAGAGCCAATAATTCATTGAAAATTTTGTGAGCTTATGCAGGAAAGTGTGTTTAGGAATAGGTATTTTTAAAAATTATTATTTGATTTCTGAAGACCAACTGGATTTTTCTGTTTTGAAGATGTCCACAAGTTACAATCTTTACTTGCTTTTAATGCCTGAGATATTTGCAAATATTTCAGCTGTTTTATGATGCAGTGACTGAAAAATGGGCATTCACTGACTTGCAATGTGCACAGCTTCAGGTGCACCTGAACCAGGTATATTCATATTTGCCTGCCAATACTGGATATTTGAATAAGGGGATGAAAAGAAATTAGGTGCCCAAAATTCTTTCTTACAATATAGACTGCTGTTCCTGGTTTCCAGTACATCCGCAGAATTATCTTTCCTTTCAGGTAATTCCTAGGATGTGTTTATGATCTTCGTGTACAATTTGTCCTTAATTGCCTTTTTTTCCTTTCTTGATTGCTAAAAAATTTTGCCTATGGAGTTTTTTGTTATTTTTGTTTTGGTTTTTCATGATAGAAATAATAGAAAACCCCCACAAAACCACAGTTTATGTGGGCATGAAAACATACTGTGCATTCTTAATGCTTGGAAAAATTTTCTGTCAGAATCCAAGTGTCCATTTGTATGTGGGGTCTGACCAACCTGGCATTGGCATTACTGGATGCAGTGGCTGAGGAATCAATCTTGTGATACAAACCCACAAGTATGCTAGGATCATATTTATGATGATGAATAGCAGAGCATAACTGATGAACTAGCATATTTATTTCATCACCGTAAAAGGCATTTTAGAAAGCTTGCCCATTTCTGTTTGCACTGTTACAAAAATCTCATGGTTGTTTGATTTGAGATAGACTATACCATGTCCTGTCAAATTTTGTTTCCTGGTCTGTAACCTTTATGATTGCATGTTACATGTGGTGAAGTAAGATATTTGACATAAAGGGCAGCCCAAAACTGAATGAATTTGACCTTATCAATTAATAAATAGTATATGTATGCCAACATGATATCTGTGTGAAATTGTATTCCCAATTAAGAGATTGACTGTATTTTTTTTATTTATATGCTTTCTATCATTTGTTGGTAGACAGGGGGTTTTTTGTCTGGAAATTCTTGACAGAGAATAGGGTGAAGTCTGCTTGCCGACAAGGAGGAACACAGGTTGGAATGGCTGTTGACTCACCTAAATAGTCAAGTGCAAATCAATGCTGAGATGCAAAATTGATAGTACTTTCGAAAATGTAAACTTTTTATTGATGAGAAAATGTACCAGCAGGAACTGTACTGTCCTGGTATGGACAGCATAATCTGTGAGTGACACTTCTCTGCTTTCTCCTGTGCACATCTTGAAATAACTTGTAAGAAGTCCCACAGCTTGTCTGTACATGCTTCACAGATATATATGGGTAGATGAGGTAAAAAAAGTATAAACCAAAATATTCTAAAGCATCTATCAGTTTTAAACAAGGAGGTTTTTTTAATTCACGATGAAATATGGTGGGCAGGAAGGCTTCAACATTTTTATAAAACATTTTCTCTTAATAATCATCTTGGACACAAACTTACTACAAGGAATATTCCATTAAACAGACAAACTGTAAGCTCCAGAGGGAGATTTTTCTAGTAACAAAGTTCAGTTCCATTGAAAATGGGAACTTGGCTCTGCAATCAAATCAAAATCTGCTGACTGTAGCACTGGCCCCCAGATTTAGTGAAAGACTTTTAAAGAAAGTAAGTTAAAATAAGTTTCTAAGTAGTTTTCCTGTGTGCTAGTATAAGGCATGTCCAGGAATATTCACATGTTTCAAATTAGATGCTTACGTTTTATTTCTCAAGTGTGAATGGTTTTTAATTTTGATTGCGAAGTGTTTGAATTTAACCTGCTTATAAGACAGATGAGTCTTACAAGTGAGACTTACAGTTAGGTTACTTTCCAATTTGTGATGTCTCCATTCCATCTGTACCATCACAGGATGAAGAATGATGGATGAATAAGCTAAATGAGAAATGACATAAACATCATCTTTTAAGTTGTGTTCATGTAAGATGCTAGAGAAGAGAGTGAAGCTTTTGTTTCTTCATAGAAAATTAAAAGAAGAATAAAGCCTTAAAGCTTGCAATGTCAAAAATAAACTACATCACTCTTATAAGGCAGCTGAGTAAGAAAAGGTACATGTGATCTGGTAGTGAGAGGAGTTCTGTTAGGAAGTTTATTATATACATGTATAGACAGATCCTTACTTTTACAAAGAGGAGGAACTGTATTTTATTTTTAAAATATGATTATCTTTGTCTAGAAAAAAATTCTAAAAATTCTTTACAGAAGTAATGGTCCAGGACATAAATGGCTGCTACCTGCACAGCAGAGTTTTCATGTGACAGATATATTGCAAAATAGGCATGGTCCTGACCAAGCAGGATTTATGACTGTGAAGGTCAGCAAATAAATGTTGTAATAGTTTCTCTCTCATTTGAAGTTTATTGTGCTTATCTAGATTGTTCTGACTTCCACATGGATTATAAATGGTAGTGTACAGATGTTCGCACAAATTTTAATGCACACTACCTCTTAAGTTATTTTAGTTTTGTTAATGGAGGTGTAAAGCTATTACCAGATCAGTATTGAAGATTCCAGAATTTCCTTCCTCATCAGTCCCAATACAGATTAAGAAGTTACTCTTTTTACAGACAGCAGGAAGATCAGGAGGGTAAAACATGCATTGATTAGTTTGTGTGTGTTTTATAATATGCTTACAACTGATAGCCTTATGGCAACCAGGTTTTTCCCAGGCCACCACAGCCTCTAGTTCAGTTGCCCCAAGCAGTTTAGTTAAAGAAAACCAACATCAAATAACTTATGTGGCTGATTGATCTAATTGTGAATTTGCATATGCCTCTAAAAGGACCTGCAAGTGACTGTTTCTATAAGCAAGAAGCACCCAGATATTCTCAGGACGTCACTGGTATCTGAGAATGGCAACTAATTTGCATATTGTTGAATCATGAGATATTTTCCAACTCTGTAAAATTAATCTGTCATGCCCAGATATTATCTGCTCATCTTCACACTGGCTTTGTTATGCACCTCAGAAAACAGCTAAGCAAGTGTAGAATACTCTGCTTTGCTACTTTAGGCAAATTACTTTGCTGAAACTGTGTTCTGGCAGCACTGTCCCTTATGGATCAGAAACAGTGTGGATCATCGTACTGGCTTTGGCTGGGATGGAGTTAATTTTAACTGTGTTTTGGATTTGTGTTGAAAACAGTGTTGCTAGCACAGGGATGTTTTAGATAATGCTGAGCAGTGCTTGCACAGCATCAGGGCTTTTTGTCATCTTCACCCACTGAGTTTTTTCGCTTTTACACTTCCAGTTGTCCCTCCTGGCCCACTGCAAGAGCGTGAATGAGTGGCTGAGTGGTCCTTGGTTGATGGCTGGGGGTAAACTGTAATTATGCAGGGAGCTGCACTGTGCAGGTCTTCCTTGGAATCCTGAGAGCTTTTCCATGTCCTTCTGGTGGCAGTGACCAGAGGAGCTATGATGACATTCAGTCTGGCAACAGGCATGTCATACTGCAGCTTTTGGCAGCCAAATCTGCTTAGGCTTTCAGAGAGTCCCACTGCACTTAAATTCTGAAAGCAGAATCCAAACTTCTCAGGTGTAACCTAGCAGTCTGGTAAGCATAGAACACGATGACCTTCTTTTTCCATTTGGAACATAGAGGAGGATGAATTTAAAGACAGAAAATTTTTTGTGATTGTGAAAAATAATGAAGCTTAACATCAGGTCATACAGAAAAAGTGATGGTCCTCCTGTAATTTCTCCAATATTTTTTACAAACAGGACAAGCAGGGGAGATATTAAAATACATGTGTTATTCTGCTAGATCTAGTAATTGCACAGGGTCTAATAGTGCCTCAGTTATGGCACTGGGATGGCAACAGAGCTGTTTCCATCAGCATGCATCATCTAAAGAAAAACAAACAAGGACTTTTATACTTGTACTTGATATTGCATTTATAAACACAGGGAATAGATTCCTTTCATTTTAAAAGACTCCAAGATT
>WEIT01031365.1:45859-70340 GCA_013389985.1 Dryoscopus gambensis
CTAGTTATATAGATCAAATATTTTATTAAATCATGTTGAAGAAGCAGCATAAAACTAAAATTACACATCTTCACAAGGGATGCTACTGCACAGCAGCCCAGAAACACCCTTACACTACTAGTGTAAAGTAAGAATCCAGTCATCACCTGGAACCAGCAGGGCTGCTGTTGCCTCATGTGACTTAGCTCATATCTGGCTCATTTTCTGACTATACTCCTAAAATGGTCGAGGACAGCTTCAAGGACTAAGCAGTAACACAATATTTGTTTGTAAAAAGTGTCTTTCAGAGGAAGGTTGTCTGTTGTCTCAAAGGTTGAGGGGATTTTAGTGCTTAGTCTTACATTTCTATTCTCAAGGAAACAGACTTCAGACTTCTTTAGCTGGCTTAAGTGCAAACTGTGTGGAAGTTTCCAGAGAATAATGAAAATTGGAATGGTTGGAGATACATGCCAGTTCTAACTATGTCAACATCCTAACAGCATTTTCAATAAAAATAAACATTGGATCCTGCCCAATATAGGGTAGATAACTCTTTATTCGCACAACTTTTTCTTGCTTCTTTTCTTACTTTGTGAGAGATTGGTACGACATAGGTTCAACAAAATGCAATATTTAAGGCTTGTGATCCATAAACAGCAAGACAATTGTCATTTGAATTTTACTGATCTGTTTTCCAAGCACAATATTTATTTGTGTGACAGAACAGTTGTTTGGCTGTTCCTAGTAAGCAATATGAAAAATCTGCTTCTACTCACAATGACAGTCTGAGTTGCTGGTCTGGTTATGGATCAGGAACCCCTGATTTGTCATATGATAAAAGCTGCAGCTCAGTAACGAAGTTGAGAAAAAAACGGGAAAAAGTAGAAGAATATTTGTACAAGTAGACTTCAACCTCTACTAGCTGTTAAAGCAGGAATAATTATACATTTATATTTTTGAAAGAACTGTGCTTTTTACCAGTATTCAGCAAATAATGTTTCCACTTTTCAGTAAAGCAGAGAGGAAGAAACACAGGTAGAAATAGTGAACTAGAAGTGATGGTACTGAGGAAGTATACAAGTATACAAGTTCAAGTATAAAGTTTCATAGACTACTGTTGAAATTATTCTTGTCCTTCCCACTGAGGAGGAGAGGAGAGAGCAGGCTTCAGTCACGGATTCTTGCAGCAGAGTGATTTATTTCATTACTTTACAGCTCTTTTATAGGTCTTTTTCTCATAGCGTAATTGGTCAGTGCCTCATCCCCTCTTCAGGGGGATAGGCTGAAATCTTACAACATTCATTCTCAAAATATTTCTTTACTTATGCTATAAACAATTGTTCCCAAGGTTACAGGTGCTCTATGCTTACAAAATATTACTGATAGCTTCTGTGAGAAAGAAAAAGTCTCTCAGGAGACAGAAAGCAGCTCTTTCTAGCAGCATTTTGCATCCACAGACTACAATAATAAAAATAAAATGAAATAAATATTTTCTAATATTTTCCCAAATAACACAGAAAAAAATACAGGATTTTTAGCAATGGAGTAGTACTTATTGAGTTACATGGGCTAGATAATTGCAAGGCAGCTCAGAAGTAAACACACACTAAGAAATATCCCAGGAGTCTTGATGTGAAGTGAATGCATAATATTAAGTAGATTTGGAAAAAGTCTACTTATATATCAGAAGCACTAATCCATTATAAGTTTTCCATCCTAATTTTTATTAAATAGGGGACAGTACATGAAAACAACAGAGTATTATGGTTTGATCTGATCAAAATGTCAGAAATAGTTACAGAAAAATACTTTTATATCCTAATTTTTTGCATTCCATATCTTGTAACTAAAGGTTTATTGTGTTTTGGATCCTGCAGACATTATTTAGGGCAGTTTTTCCTGTAAGTCCTTAATACCATCACAAATCTATTTAATCGTAAAACAGTTCCAGAGAACATGCATTTTTTGAAGATAATGATATCTAGACATGCCAAATACTTTAATGTTGTCATAAAAAATTATTCCATAATTTTATGATCTTGTAAGGTTTATGGTAATGCTGCTCTACCAGGACCCTCTTGTGTACAAAGAGAATTAGAAACTTAGTAACTTCACATCAGAATAAATATTTGATGAGTTTAGAGATTGCCTGTATTATTTTCATAATGGGTATCAGTAACAGTGGCAAAGCCCAGAATTTTCATCTCACAGCACTGAAGATTATTTCCAAGAATTCATAGACTCACTTCTTCCTCATGTTCAAAACCTGAGCTGAGTCGTAAATTACAGAGAGTAAGGAAAGCAGGCAAGTGAAGAGAATCAATGGGACACAATAATGTGCAGTGAGATCCTGTGGGGCTGCTGTGCCGCTGGAGCTCACATGGAAGTAAGTTTCTGAGAAAACAAACAAACAAAAACCCCAAACCCCAAACTGCATCCTGAAGAGGGTGCTGAGAGGGACTGGAATCTCTTACTAACTTCTGTAGATAGGAAAAATAAGAAGTGTTATTATTTAGAAGTAACACCATGCTGTTTCTGCAAGCTAAGGTAGAAAACAGATCTACGAGCACCCATAGGCAAGAAAACACACATAAGTAGGTTGTTTTGGTGGGAAGTTGTTTCTCTACAGCAAAAGCATAAAACCCAGCGGCTATGAATAACAGGAAGAAGGGGATTAAATCATATTACATGTTATAATAATGCAACTCTATCTGGAATTAGGGATTATACTGCTGTTATTATCTCAATTAGGAAAAAATGAAAATACATTCTTAATTGGAATAGTTACACTAGCAGAAAAGTTAGAAACTTTCCAGGAAGCTCCTATTTTTTAATGGTTTTTTTTCCTATTTTTTCCTACTCAGGTTTATTCCAGTGACAGTGGTGTGCATTATAAATACTTAATTTTGTCTTATTTCATTTCATTAGGTTGTTTTATAGAAAAGACAGATATTTTTATATAGGCCCTCGTGAAGTAATTTCCTCAAATTCTTCAAATATGAAGGTTAGGAACCTCCATTGTAGTGCAATATTTGGAGATGAAGAACGACTGGAAAACTTGGTTTTTTGTCACTGGGCTGAAGGTAGCAGAACAGGGATGCGAAGGAAGAACTGAGGAAGCCACCCTAGCCCTGTCAGTTAGCTAAATAAATATTAAGAAACAAACTGTTGGGGTTTAACCCTTTTGTATTCCTGAATAAGAGCAAATGAAAACTTACCTTGAAAGAGAAAAAAACCCAGAAATACTTTCTCATATTTTAAGTTTTTACATGCTGTTTCTTTTTTCTGTTAACTTTTCTGTAGTATTCAAGATAAGAAACTTACTGTATTCCCGTTAAATTAAAAGGCTAAGCCAAAAGTCCACAGAAATGCATTTGCAATTGAAATGTAATTTGCAGCAAAGAGAATGCTCTCACTTGAAGCAGTATTGGTTATTTATATGAATCACCTAATCTGAAATTTTTTTAAAATTACTTTGCATTACTTAGTTTATTAACACCTCATACATATTTTGAACATGAAGCACTTGTGCTAACTACTCCAAATGATATTCATGGACTCAGAATTGTCTGCTAAGGGATAGGATTGAACATTTCAATTGATAAAGGGAGTGACAGGCAGCCTGAGAATGAAAAGAGGAAAAAGTAACTGACCATATAGTTCAAAACAGCTCTGTATCAATGGATGCAGATTCTGCATCACTGCCAGTCTTTAGGAAAAACTAGATAAAAAGTTCATGGGGATATGTAGCTAGGCATATCCCAACCTGCTTTGAGGCTGGAGAATAGATGATTTAACTTAAAGGAATACCTTCTTCCCTAGCTTTTTTATTTTTTTATGACTCTAGTGTTGATTTGTTCATTGTTGTCTTTGTTTTGGTCAGCCCAAATGAGAGGAAAGACATTGGAATATTTTCTACTTTGTTCTGCTTTATGCTTAATCTAAACAATGAATTGCTTTTTCTGTTTGTGAGAGGAGGCATAATTCTGTTCAAGTTTAACAGAGGCTTGGTATCTGTCAGTAGAAGTGCTCTAATATCAGACTATAACTTTACAAAAAGGGTTATGAAAATATGTGTTTGTTCAAACAATAAAGTTTTTAAATGCCTGCCATTGAACAGGTTCTATATAGTATGAAGTTGTAGATGGTTTGAAAAGAGGCAAATAGCATTCCCAAAGACCCTCTTCCTATGAAATGGATAGTGATACTTATGAGACAATGGGAAAAAAGATGCTTAGGCTTTCTTACTGATCTGTCTGCTGCCAGGAAGTGCATTTCAGCGTTAACACAACTGCTCTGCAGCTGGCAGCGGACTCTGTCCATGCCCTGTACAGGCTGCCGTCACCTTGGCACGAGGTGGGGAGACGTGTGAGTGCACTGGAAGAAAGCTTTCTTTTATGGTAATGAAGTGTAACAGCTTGGGAAAATGCCTTTCTGAGGAGTTGTCTGGACTGAAAACAAGCCAGGCACATCAAAGCACCTAAATCCCTGACAAGGGGCTTGAAAAATAGGTCTGGGCACACAGAAGAATAAGAACCTGGCAAACATAGAAGGAAATGAAAGTCTATAGGATAATGTCCAAAAAAATGTTTGAGAATGGACACCTCCTTCTACAATTCTGGTACCACTTTACTGAATGCTTCTCTTAGAGGGGTTTCAGTCAACCATTCAGATATTTTCTGTCGACCATTCCTCCCACACAGCTGCCGCTTTATTTATTTCCGGTTTGAATAACACTCTTAAAAAATACCTCTTGAGAATTAGATCGAGTTGTATAGTTTGTCACCTTCAAAAGAATAAAATCTTTTCATGTGTCAGGAAAATTAATAAAGGATGAAGGGCTGGATTTGTAAGGCTGGCATATTTTTATTTGTTTTCTTAGGAGACTTAAAAACCAGAGCAGATATAAATGCACAAGGAAACAAGCAGGAAGAGGTCCCAGGCAGCAAAGTATACTTTTTGAGAAGGTAGCTCTAGTAAAATAATCAGAGGTTTGGTTGAGGTGAATTTAGTATAATTTTTTGAGTAATGTCACAGCATTTTTGTCTATGAAAGCAGAAATAAGAAGCAATGCTTAAATTGAAGATACTCCAACTATAGCAGTACAATGAGGAAGACATCTAAACATGCCTCGCTCCTCAAAGTCAAGCTTTAGGAACTATGTACTCCACATGACCTGGTTTTAAATCTGTTTCATTTGCTTATGCTAGCTCTGGAGAATTTGAAAAACAAGTTAGAAAATTGGCTTACTATGTTTTTTGCAGTTGTTCTGACTGTGGAGAAGCAAACAGGAAAACTCTCTTTGCTAGTCTGCTATATTTTTTTTCAGCTTCCATTTAGATCTACAAGCCCTTTTTTGTCAGCAGTGTGTAGTGTTTAGTTTGTTTGTCCTGATATTTAAGGGCATTGTACTTTGTTGAGGCAACACAACTTGAACCCAATCTTCTAACATTTAAAAACTCTTTTCATTAAATATCCTCATTGCTTCTTTTCTTTTCCCTCTAAAATCACACCCTATTCTTTTAATACAATTGTTTTTCAGCCATATTCATTACATTATAAAAGTTTTTAGGCAACTTTCCAAAAATCTTTTGAGTTTATTTGGCAGTGCTTATTAGTCATCATTTCTCCACCAGGTCCCTTTCTTCTGTCCTGCTTCAGTAATAATATTTAATACCTAACTGGTATTGGTAGGTACTAGTTTGGCCCAAAACTGGTTTTGGTCACTTCTAGTGACCTGAATTTCAAATCTGAAGGCAATAGAAGCTGTGGTACTCAGAAGCTATAAAAAAAAATGAAGACAAAATTAGGTAACTTGAACATTGTTGTCTTGGTCTTCCAGATGCAAAAAGAATTTCAGTTTTGCCTCCGAAGAACACTGCAGTGACTGATCTTTCTGGCTATGGTCTGTTTTGCAGTATGAGTGCCAGGCAGGACCAGTAGAGCTGTCAATATTCTCCTGCCTTTTCTAGGTCACTGACAGCCCAGGAACCTGTGATTTTCAGTCCCTCTCTAATGAATTCATACACAGTTAATTACAAAGGGCCATTTTCCTGGATTACAGCCAGAGTCTAAAGCTTTCTGAAAACCACTTTTCTACAAGTATCTGAACTTCTTCCTCCCCAAAGGTGAGGACTGTGAAGTTTGCTGTTCATCCACAGAGCAGATGGTGGCAGTGCCAATTTCTATAGGGCCAGCTTACATGTGGAAGATCAGTCCTTTGGAGTGAAACATTAATTAAGTGTCTTATGCTTTTGAGTATTTTCTAATGATGGTGCTGATTTAGTTTCACTGCAAATTCAAATAAAGGCAGCAGCACTTACCAGGTGTCTCCCTCCATATCTTTCAGACATCCATGAGTCAGAGACTGTGATTCAGCTAGACCTATTTTTTTCACATTTCCAGTGAAAAGTAGCCTTCGAGTTTGAAATATTTCTGCTGTGTGAGGCAACTTTGGTCAGGCACAGATAATACTACAGAGGTGTCTTGTATCAGCAAAACAGTGTCTGTAGTATGAATCAAGGAGAGTACATGGTTAAAACCCTTTTAAATATAACTTTTGGCCTGAAAATGGAGAAGAAAATAATAATAGATTTGTATTCAATTGTATTTACTTTCATAATATGACACTGTTTTGGCGAGAGAAAACCAAACTGGCTATCCCCAGACCAGCAAGTGTTTCATAAGCACCTGAAGTCTCTGCAGTGGGAACAAGCAATTTGCAGGGAGAGACAGAAAACACTTTCCCAGGATAAGCTTTTCCCCACCGATGACTGTAATCCTAGAGCAACCTTATGATCTTAGTGAAAGTCAATGCTGCTGCTATCAAACTATGAATTATGAATTCTCAGTAGACGGAGTTCTTGCACTTTTCTCCACTCTAAATTAATCCCTGGTATTTCATTTTCCCCAATTAATTAATAATTAGGAGACTCTAGGAGCAGAATGGATTACAGAAAGCCAATGAATGAGATCAGATGCTTTTCCTTAATTAATTAATGAATAAATTTGAGATTTTTTTTTTTCAAAAGAAAGAAAAACATGTCCTATTTTTCTGTCTTAAAGAAACGATGCTACATATCAAATGCCTGCCTTCTTTTCTCTGGCACAGTTGCTGCTGTCCTGGAAGAGGCACAAACCTCAGAGCAGGGAACAATGGGGGTTATGTGGTGTGCATTTCCCTTTTCAGAAAAAGGAAACTTGAAACTTCATGAGTGCAGGAGAAATGTACAGGAGTAAATAATTTGCTAAATATTTTGACTTTTAACTAGATTACTAGCTATATCTACCATATTTACCCCTCATGTACTGCCTCTTCATAATTTTATTTTAAAATGTGATTTGTTTTGTGTGAATGCTGATTAAATGCAAATTTTTATGTAATACTAAGATTTGTATAATCAAAATCTGATTTTAACAACTCGAAATAGTTTACAAAGGTCAAATTAAACACTCACGAACAGAATTAATCTAATCTGAGTTTGGTTATCAGGGCACAAGGACTGAACATTTGAACAATCCAATACATATTTTGAGAGTTCCTTGTAGGCTACAATTCACAACTTGTAATGAACTGATAAAATATAGATAGTTTTGAGTGAGACAAAGGGTAAATCAATTCAATTAATTGTCACCACAATGTTTGTGTATGGTTGCTCCATTCATAATGTAACTATGGAATTTATTTTGTGTATTTAAGGAAATACATTTTAATTTTTTTGTTTTGATTTTTAGATGTTGCTCCATCAAGATCATAGAAGCTAGGGAAAAAAAGCTGTCATGATTTTAGTAAATTAACTTATTTAAGAGTTCAAAGCAAGCCACTGATGTGCAATACATGTGAATTTTTAGGTTAATCAAGAAATTTAGAGACGTTAAATAGGGAGCGGAATGTTTCCTGATGCCAGAATAAGCAATATGGATATTTTAATGTGAGTTTGCTGCTAGAACACCCTAAAATTTCTTGTTGGTACTGGATATTGAAAATTAACAACTTTATAAATACTAATGTATAAAATTAGTTTATTGATTTATGTTTACAGTGGAAACTGGTGCCAGTCAGTTACAAGAGACTCAAAAGTTTAGATTCCCAATGGCAGAGCTGGAGGCTCAAAAAGGAGAAGCAGATAAAGCACAATCCACTAATGCTTCAAAATAGGAAGTTAAAAAAGGTTTGCAAACTCACGTATTCCTACTAATAGATCAGATTGCTGCCCATGCTAAGAACTTGGAGATACATATGGTCTTTTAGACCAATTCAAATTATCCCATTGCAAACTTAGGATGTGTTGGACTGTTAGAGTGCTTTGTGTGCAGGATGATGGTTCAGGATGCTGCTTCAACCAGAGATATTGAGGTAAAAAGGCATGTGGAGTCAGGCCACTCTACATTTATTGCTGTCAAAATACAATACAATGGAGCAATGGTTGTGACTTGCTGACATTTTGCTCAAGAGAAGACTGAAATCGAGTACGTCTGTGCTGTCAGAAAGCTTCAGGGAGCTGTAGAAGTACAAGAGAAAAAGATGTAAAATAAAACCACAGTGTGATCTTGGGGTCTTTAGAAGTGACACTCTCAAAATGACCCTTTGTATTCCTAAAAAAGGAAGCAGTATTTGAGACAGTGATGGCTAAGAAGGTTTTGTCTCAGTTACAGAGTTTTCACCCCAAGCAGGTGGACACCATAGTGCAATGTGTTTTCCAAATTCCTGTAGAAGAAACAGGAGGGAGTGTTCCATGCAATCTCAGGCAACAGCTATGGTTTTTTAAGAAAACTTAGCCACAGGATGCAGTAAAATCAAAACAGTCAGTCTTGTCACCTCTCATCCCCCCTGGAGTTTTGTTTTAAAGTGAAGAACCAACCAACAAGATCCACGGCTTGGGAACCAATCAATTAAATTCACTGTAAACAAAAAAAGTTGGCTTGCAACAGCTCACCTTTTACATTGTGTGGCCACAACACACAAGTGCCAATGTTCTGCTGCATCTTCCAAGCTTCAAAGTAATTTTGAGAAGAAAACAGGTCAGGGATTTTGGCTGGTGTACATATGGTATAACCTGGTCTGTTTTCCACTGTAGGCAGACACTGTTATGGTTCCATTCCGACCTGGGGTACACACAGGGCTGCAATATCAGCAGGTTTGGTACTGCTGGGAGTGGGGACACTTGGGTTCCATGCACCGTGACAGACCTCTGCTGGGGTCTGAGACACATGGAAGATGCTCACAGTTTGGGAGTGCATCAGTTGGGGTGCAAGACTCTGGATCACATTGCCATTAAGATACCTCCTTTCCAGATTTGCACATTCAGACACTGAAGTCCTAATGCACTTTTATCAACAATAAAACCCCTCTTCTCCCCTTCCACAAAATTTGTTAAGATTTCCATATGCCTTTAAGAAAAGGGAAATGAACTGGCCTAGTTAATATAATTGTGAATTATTTTAGGGCTTGCACTGTGTCATTCTTTATTCCATGAGTAGTCCCAGGGAAAATTACAAAGGCTGCAGAATTTGTTGAAAACAACTCATTTATTCAGAAGCATTTGCAGAAAATATTTACTGATCCGCTGTGAGGGATAGTGAGATTTTTCACATATTTTTAATTAAACTGAAAATTTCTATGTTTGTATAATAGGCTGCTTTGCTTGCTTGGTTGCATACTGGTTTTGCTCTTTTTAGTTATTTCTGGTTTTTATGCTAGAATCCTTTTCACCTTCTGTTTGCTCTAAGCAGTTTGTTGTTTTTCACAGTTGTATTTTCACTGACAGTTTGCTTTGCTGTGTTTTCAGTGCATAAAGACCAAAACATACATTTCAATGTCGAAGACTTTCATTTTAGATCAGGAAAACTGAAATACAAAGTGAGAACGAATATAAAATCTTCATGAAAGAGAAAGCAAAGAATCTCTAAGATCTGCAGTTTAAAAAACTCTGTAAACCTTTCATCTTTAATCCTCTTATAATGTTGTCACTGGCTGACAGGCAGGTGGGGAGGTTTTCCATTTTATTGCAAATAAAGGACAGATTTGTGATTAAGGTATAGGTTGGGCCTCAAAGGATTCTAGTTCAGTTTACATCTTTTGCTATAAATTTTGTACGGGTGTCAGTTTAGACTTCACATTGCCTGTATCATTTTTTCCCCCTTTTCTCTGTAAGGATAGCATTCCTCTCTCTATTTAGATGTCAAAGTATCAAAAACGTTGTCTTTGGCAGGGGAACTCTAAACTTTGCTGTAATCTGAAATTTAGGCCTCCAGTTCAGGGATGCAAATGTGCATGTGCCTAATCCCTGTGGGAAGTCAGACTAACAGTGTATTCAGTGTGTCTCCACACACCTACCTGATGCTGAAGAAGGAACACATATCAGAGAAATTCAGTGTACCAAACAATGCATCTATTAGCAATATGAAATTTGCAAACATTCAGCAAATTTCAGTGTTGGGGGTATGTTTATATTTCAGTGTATTGCTAACTCTGCACTACAAGCAAAAATGAAGATTCATCTTTTTGGTGCTGCACAGACAGCAGTGGATATTTCAAGGGCAACTTTAGTAGAGTTTGAAATGCATATCAACATTTTAAAACACTCTTATTGGAAGGTATTACTTTTTACTCATTGTCTGACATAAAGACAGTATATTTTGATGTTCACATTTAGTTGTTGTGAGTTTATATCTCATCTTTTATGCTGTTCATCCCATCATGAAATCAGGTTCCTTTTCAGCTGAGAGTAACATGTCTTGTTTTATTTCAACCTGAGTTTTGTGCACTGGGCAGCTGTGTGACCCCTCATATCATATTCAATCTTTTAGACTTACCATATCAGTCAAGTGAAGATTTCTACACCAATAAAAGAAACGATTTGTGATGGTTTGGCAAGCAAAACATTTTTTTCCAACTAGTGAAAATAGAAAGTTGCTTTTTAATTGCACATTAGGAAACCTTAAATGGCTCCTTTAGAGCCATCTGACATCCTTTGCTTACAATTTTAATATTTACAAGAAAGGAAAATTGTGTCTCAAGGTGATTTCTTACTTTTTCCAGTCTGTAAAATAGGTCAAGGAAGAAAAGAATCAACTTGAAAGAATGGAAAAAGTGAGAAGAGGCTTGAACAAATGGCCCTTGCATTTACCACTTCTCCCAATAGCAATATCATCAGAAAAGTTCGTGGTAGGAATAGTTGCTTGGCAGTGTGAGCCAATTTATCCTGGTTTTGCTTGCAGATCATGGAGACTGTAGAACACTATAGGTGGAAAGTTCTGTGCAGATGTCCAGGATTGCTGCAGTCTCTGTCTCCCTGAGACTTTTGTCATTTTGTCCTAGACAATGTAGAAACTGAGTCATCCTCCTACCATCCAGAGGATTTACATTAATTTCCTCCTTTTATTCTTCTTCAGAGACAGCCTTCAGAAATACATTTTCTGTTCCTCATTGCCTTCAAATATGTATTTCGGTCTTAAATGGATTAAACTCAAGGGATGGGTGTAGAGTCCACATCCTTGGTTTCTATGGTAGCAAATGGAATTTCTTCCAAGACTGCCTGCTTGAGTTAATATGAGGTACATTTGTAGGGTGATCACCTAGAGGAGGATTCTGGTTTCTTGAAACTGGAAAATCTTAATTTTATGTAAAATTACTAGTCAATGATTGAGGAATCACTATGGAGACAGAGAGACTATATCCTGGGATTTTCACTGCTCATGAGTGTCCTGTTCTGACATGTGAGATCATATTTGCCTGATGGTGGTAAGGATTGAAAATAATTAATTTCATAGGGTTGATAAATAAGCTGAAAGAGTCTGAATGTTGGCTATAGGTTGCTATAGGCTTTGTTAATTTGAGGTAAAGGGATATTTTAGATTCAAAATAGAAGGAATAATGCAGTGTATCTTTATATGTCATCCCCAAACCTGCAAAAACACCCAAACAGGAAATCCCTTGAGACAAGTGGGTCTGCTTCTGTCTAGAGATGACATTCATATTGCTTCCCTCCTTAATGGGGTTGGGCAGTTTGCTAGACAGCTTGAAAATGCAAAACAGCACTTCACCTACTCTCCAGGTAGAATATTTCACAAAGAGTATTTGGGTAATGTCTACGAAAATCATAAAATGATCCACTTTCTTGTTTTCAATATTTACTGTAAAATATGTAGTATGGTTAAACTGAACCTTACCTATGAAGATGGTATACCCAGCTGGTACTTTAAACATTTAGTGGTAGAGCAAACATATTAAAGTTATGAGTGAGTGTCCTGGGTTACCGTGTATTCTGTTACCATCTTCATGAGCTGTTGAAAGCAGGTGTAGCAATGTTCCCTGCCTCCTCCCTCTGGACCATCTCCTGTTAATGGGCCCATCAATGCCTTGCCTCATGACCCATGGATAACTCTCTCCCGGACCATCTCCTGTTAATGGGCCCATCAATGCCTTGCCTCATGACCCATGGATAACTCGCTGCTGGACCATCTCCTGTTAATGGCCCCATCAGTGCCTTGCCTCATGACTCACCATCCCATTGTGAGATGCTCCGCCCAGGGGGAAGGAGCCAAGCATTCCCACCTGGATAAAGTTTGGGGGTTGTGCAACAGAGGCAGAGCCTTTCCCACTGGATTCCCAGAGGACAGGAGCTACACAAGCTCCACTGGACTTTCTGAGGAGGNGAACTGTTATTCCTATTCCCCATATCTTTGCCTGAAAGCCCTTGATTACAAAATTATAATAATTCAGAGGGAAGGGGGTTGCATCTTCCATTCCAAGGGAGGCTCCTGCCTTCACTTAACAGACATCTGTCTTCTCAAACCAATACAGTGAGATACACAGTAATGAATATTATTGACTCTTTATGCATCTTAATATTTAGCTTTATATAAAAAAAGTGTTACAAAGAGATGATATATCACTGAAGAAATAATTTTTTAAAGTTCTGTATGTACCTGTCCAACAATCTGAGGAAAAAATGTTCATTAACTTGAGAAGAACCTTGTAACTGTCTCCTACATTTATCTTTTTTATGATAATCTGTGGATCTCTGTTACCTGACGCTGGTAGCAGATTGCCCGGAGTCTGCACCGCGTCTGACTGTTGGAGGTATCCTGCGGCGCGCCATTGTTGCAGCCCTGGCTGACGGAGATCTGTTACAAAAGTAACAGAACAGGCGCTGGCTCTCTGGCAGGAAGCAGACCGCAGACCTATGTAAAAGTAGCGCTGGTAAAGGCAAAGGAACAGAGAGGGGCCCTCTGCAGCTCAGGAACTTTAATAGTAACAAACAAAGAACAAATCAGAAAAGGCACAGCCGGGGCGGGGGGGTAGGGGGGAATGTAGCCCCTTTTTGTATGGGAACCAAAAGAGGCGTGATAAAGGATTACAACCAATGGAGTTCTGTAAATTGTGAAGGGACAGCGGGGAACATCCAAGGGGACAAACTCAGGGGAGGGTTCTATCTGAATGAACAAATGAAGAACCAAATGTAACAGAACTTTCCAGAAATCATACATATTCCATATGGGATATGCATAAACATAAGGGCATACATAAAACTGGGTGGGGGAATCTTGAACCTATAACAGAAGGATATGTGAAAGCAGTTCCCGGGGAAGCATGGGACCTCGCAGTGACCATGATGTTAGATACCGGTGCCCT
Source organism: Dryoscopus gambensis (assembly GCA_013389985.1). Taxonomy (NCBI): domain Eukaryota; kingdom Metazoa; phylum Chordata; class Aves; order Passeriformes; family Malaconotidae; genus Dryoscopus; species Dryoscopus gambensis. The sequence goes on from WEIT01031365.1 coordinate 59,475, forward strand.
GGTGCCCATCCACCAGGAACTTCTTGGTGTGGATGCTGTGGCCACTGCTACATGCACTGCAACAGTTGCCATCTATACATCTCTGTGAGCTTGGGTGCAGTTGGAAAAATCCCTGACAAAATGTGGCAAGTCACACCGAAGAGATGATTCTGCAGTTTTGGGGGGCATTTTTGCTAACACAAGTTAGAACATAGTTCTGCAGTTGTGAGCTTGTGTGGGAGACCCCAGCAGGGATTTCTTTGGTCCCTCTTTGGTTCCTCCACCTTACAAGGTGGGTGTGTGGGATTGAAGGCTCCTTACGAGCATGGACATGTCACAGGAAGGAGCTCTGTCCTGTGTCAGTTTGAAGGCCATTTCCCCTGAGTTTTACAACATACACTACTGAAATGTCAGCTTTTTCTCTATGTAAGATCTGGAGAAAAAGTGAAGCTGTGAATTCTGAAGTTCCCATAGATGACTAAGTGGTAACTTGCCAAGTTTTTTTGGTGATCTAACTTCTCTCCATAGGTTTTGATTGTCTAAATATACTAAGGACAGGTCACATAGGATTTAAATTTTTAAAAAACTGTGTAAAGAAGGCTTTAGAAAGAAAATTGGTATCTTGTGCTGAATGGGAGGAAAGTAAGTAAAAATGCAGGTGTACAGAGCTAATTACAGATGGCAACTTTCAGGTGGGAATGTATTCATTGCTAGTTGTGACATAACTCTCCAATGGTTCTGATTTTTGAATAATAATGTATTCCAAATTAGTGGAAAAGAGAAGTGTAAACTTTAGGAATGTTAATTCTTAAAATGTATCTAGTGAGTTTTTAATTTATGGTTTCCATTATTTTACCATATTTGCAGGGATTTAGTTCTTTTGACTGCTTTCTTTTTACTTTCATTTTCTAAGTAATTATTTTAATTTTTTTTTCTTAATAAGTAAAAGTACTCCTTTTGTATTTTAACTCTTTGAAAAGCATATTCCTCGTAACTGGTAATAACTGCTGAACATCTTTAGAAACTGTTGCTGTTTAGGATAAAATGCATTCTGTTCTACTGTGGCATGAATGATTTTGATTAGCATTCAGATTAATATTTTGCCTGGTACCTATGAATTAAACAGACTTTTCAAGTTAGTAAGATTTTTATAACTAAACCTGAAAAACTGGTACTTTCCTTTTCTGCTTCAAAATGTTCATTGAATACATTTTCTAGGCAACATTAGCATGTCAATCCATTTATTGGAACTGTGATAAGTGATTCAGATAGGATAGAATTATTTAATTGTGTGAATAATCAAAATGATGTAGGGATCCGGTGTACTTATAGGAATGGTCATGATGGTCTTAGTCTACCAACATTAATTTACTAAATTACTATGGTCTTAATTTTTCTAAGATGTTTAGAAAGACAAATAGAAAACAGAAACTAAGCTGCCAATACTTGTATCTTTCTTTACCTAGAAAAGTTTATTGTTGCAGCAGCTGAACCAGCAGCTGTGGTGGCTGGGGGGCCAAAGAGCCCAGGTACAGAGGGGGCCCGCTGTAACTTGGTGAGAAATGCTTCTCCCATAGCGCCTGTGATTCTATGTAGATTCTGACTGGCCAGTTGATAGATGCCCCTTGTATCCCCTAAAAGGCTGTAATCCAGCCCCCACTCCGCCCCCTCCTTCTCCCCGTTGGTTGTTGTTGTATTACCCCGCCTCTCTTCTGCACCTCTTTATAATTGTTTCTGGAGGGGAAGCTCGCTCCTTTTCGTCATTGGACTCCTTCAGTGTGGTTTGGTGATAAATCCTTCAGAACTCCATACACGGGCCGCCTCTTAACTCTTTACCTTTAGACACAGCTAGCTCAGAGTGAGCATGGCTGCGTGTTTCCATCGCACAGGTGAGAGAGCTGGCTTGTGAGTGTGCCAAGAAGCACTGCAGGGGGTTCTTCCACCAAGGAACACCTCTGGAATAAGCAGCAGCTTGTCCGTCAACACCCACACGGCAATAGTTTATTGCAAAGTTAATTTAGAGTTTTTATTTTTTAAAACTTCCTCCCAAATACCACTTTTTAGTTCTACGTTTTTTTGGGGAGTTTTTTTTGGATGACAGGGTAAAAAAAGGGCCTCTTTGATAAGTAGCATCTTCTGCCCTTGTACTTTTGCTTCCCACCATGTATGAATTCAAGAGTACTGGGATCTCATTTCTTCTGTGCCTGGACGCCAGGGAGGGTGGGAGGGAAGGTAGAAGAAGCAATAACAGAGTACTTAGCATTTATTTGGCAAAATTCCCAGAAGAATTTTTACAATTATCTCAGATGTACATGGGATGCGAACTTCAGCCTGTTTCCATAATCAAAACCCGTGTGCCTGCATTAACTCAGCATTATTGGCTCTTCCCCTTTTGTACAGGTAAGAAAAACGTCCTCTGGAGACTAAAATGTGTGTTCAAGCAATAAGCTTGTATTCAGCTTATCCCCTAGGAAATATTACCATAGCAAATCTTATTTCAGTTTTGGGATGGATTTCATCCTTAAATTACCTGTTTTTATCTTTAAATTCCCTGTAAAGGACAAAATAGCCAGCAGAGAGAAAAAAAAAGTGTATCAGATTATTTTCAAATTTCAGAGATTTTGAACAGAGCCATCCAGTTCACTACTTTACCAGAGAGGCATCCTGCAGTTTTGTTCACATCTCAATAGCTCTAAGTTATGCAGCTACAGAGGAGATGTATCATTTACACTTTGGCAATATCTGGTCCCAACTGCTGATACCAATGCTAAAAGAAACAGTCAGAAGTGATGTAGAGAAAAGAACTAAAACTTATGGTTTTTAAAAATTGTGTGTAGAAACATCACTATGGTTAACTATTACAAAATAATAACACTGAATAGCTAATAAATTTTCCTGTTTATCATTGATGCTGAACATTTCAAATCGTATCACTTTTTCAACATTGTGCTTTTCCATGCTGCTCAGGACTTGTGTCAATGCACTGGTTTATAATACTGGGCCAGAGGAGATGAGGGAGGAGGAGCCAGTAGCACTCGAGTAATAATTCAGTCAGGCAGTGGGTGGGATCTGCCAGCTTGCACAGGCTGTAGCACACCCAATTCGGGAAGGTGAGAAGGCTCCTTGGAGGATTTTGGAAGGAAGACATGATTTTGGTTGAAGAAAAAAATCTCAATTTTTTGAGTTTTGTTCAATCCTACTTTCAGATGTATTTGGGACTCAGATTTGTTTCTTTGCATGCAAGTGCAGGGTATGAGGTCAACAACAGCTGGAAGGAGGAGCTGCCCCACATCTTCTTGAAAGTGAGTGCTCCAAAGGAAAGTTTCCAGTGCCTAAAAATGTTTATATTAAAACACAGACGGATGTACTAGAACGAGATGACTCTTCAAATATACTCAGCTCTGATCAGTTATGGCAAATCATGCAGCGTAGTTTGAAACAAATCACTCCATGTGTACTAAGAGTTTGCAAGGTAGTTTTTTTTTGGCATAATTTTGCTTTCTGTTGTACAGATTTTTGATAGATTTGTAGCTTGAACGAATGTGTTTCCTATGTGACATTCTCTCCAGGTGACCACACATGAGGTGTTTTGGACCTGTCTGTGCAAACGCTCTGTAGGATCTGGAGGGGAGCAGAACAAATACAGTCACACTCTGACGCTGTGCCTGGGTGTGCCCTCGGTCTGAGGGAATGCGGCATCCTTCCCACAGACCTCCTTCCTCAGGGAAGCGTCGTCGGTGCGGAAAAGCGCGAGCTGTGCACGCGTGCTGGCTCCTGTCAGACAAGGCACATCAGGCAGCTGAATGGTGCAGCTCGTGTCACCCGGAGGCGAAGAAGTAGAGAGGGGCCTCTGGTGTGTGTTCTGATGTGGGTTCCAGCACCTTTTATTCCGTGGAGGGTCGAGGGACCAAAGGCAGGGAGAAGGGGTTTGCAGGGATTTTATAGCAAGGGCTGAGCAGGGTGGAGAGAAGGGAAGTAACCAATGGGGTACATGTAGTGGGGAGGATACAGCCTAACAGTAGCCAATGAGGAGAGTAAAGGGGCAGGAGTTACAATAGGGAGCCAGTAAGGGACTGAACAGGGGAGAATTTTCCAGATGAGGGGGAGGTGGTTTGGTGCAGGGTGCCACCCAGGGGGATGCAGCTTAGATCTCGGTGCTGCCCATCGACCCACCCTCAGATTCACTGTCCTGGGCGGGGAAAATCAACCCACTGGATGGCCCGTGCCTGACTGACATTTGACTGCCACAGGCCAGGAGGGGGCTGGGCCACTGCAACAACACTCCCTGGTGCTCACTCTCCTTTGTAACAAAGCCTGATTTAGGATGTTTCTACAGTAAATTTAGAAGTAAACAAATTTTTTTAACAAATCACAATTAGAGGTATACTTAAAATTTTTTGTAGTTTGTATTCATGAATTTCAGTTGTGTTTTTTTTCTTTTTGCTTTGGTATATTTACAAAAAAATCTATAGAAATAAAGGGGGGAAAAACCCTTTTATAAGTACACGACCATTTCTTAAGCAGGTTTTGCTGCAGTTTCATTTTGTGAACTATTTTCATTTCTTGGACTTGTTTCTTCTGTATGCCAAATATTTGAGCTGAAGAACAAACGTTGTGTCTTGATTCAAACATAACATGCAGTAAACTGCCTTTTCTCATGCCAGTATAGTCTCTACCAATGATTCTTTGACACTGAGAATCTCCCAAGGGCCATCCAGGGTAGATTGGCCAGTGTATAATTTTCCAACAGAACTGCTGAAGGCTCCTAAAAAATTGGCAAAGCTACTGGAACCAGCGAGAAATGTAAAGAAGTGTTACTTGAGGTTTGAAAGAATTAGTGATGTCTGTTTTGGTGTGACCATTGTCTTTGCTTTCCATAAATACTTGAGGAGCTTCAGCATCTGTAGACAGCTACCCTCAGGAGCTCAAGGCCAGCAGGACAGGTCCTATATGAGGAGGGCATGGTTTGGGTGAAATTCATGCCACACCTGGATGTTGTCAGGGTCTGCAGATCATGCCAGTGTGGGCGCTCTGTGAGCAATTCAGCATAGAGGGATGGGCCTTAACAAGAGCTGGCACCACCTCTCCTGAAAGCAAGTAAAATAACGGTGAGCTTGAAGTTAGCAATTAGTCTGTCTTGCCTCTTTTTTGTTTCCTGGTATTGAGTCCATTAACTTTATGATTTCACTTATAGCTTCTTTAGAAGTAATAGTTTTCAAATTGCAATCATTTTTCAGGGTTGAAATGGAATCACCGATTTAGGTGAAACTGTGGGGTGGTGATTTATGGGACAGAGGCATTTGTGCAAGAAAGATCCAGAACTGCTAAATCAGCAGGAAGCTATCAAATTTAGGTTAATGTAACTGAGGGCAAAGGAATTGGAAAGTGCACAAGGAAAGTGCTCTCTTCCACAAGAAATCTCACTGTGGCAGCGGATTAAAGAGTTGCAATATAAAGAGAACAAAAATGAGAAGCAGAAAAGCTTTTGAAAGCAGAATAGGTTTGTGAGATTGTAGAATTGCTAAAACTATCTGTCTAGTCTTTCCCTTCTAGTCCAAAGGGAAACACTGAAATGAATTCCGAGAATGTATGGATATTCATTGTTTTGTCTATACAAACATGGAAACTTTAAAAATATTTTAAATCTTAGTAAAAACATGGTAAATTTACTTTTTAAAAAATTATTCTTTAATACAGCAGGTCTGTCTGACTTTCAGGCAGTTTATAGCCTGATTTGCTATTTTTATAGACATCTTGTAATATTAGGTGTATGGATGTCTCTGTGCTTGTGTCTCATTTTAGGAATGAAATGAGAAGTCTTGATTTGGAGCCTTTTTGGGGAAGGTTGGTGGCATTTTTTTGTGGGCTTTTGGGTTTTGTTCCTTTTTTATCTATGGGTAAATTAAGATTAGGCTTCTCACAGCAAAATAACTGAATCTGTAGTTAGGCTTATAGCATATACCTGAAAATTCTAAAGAGAGTGATGGCTGATTAAATCTCATCACATATAGGTTTCAATATGCCAGTATTAAAAAGCATGTTTCTGGTGGAAAGATTGATATTTCTAACATTTTTCATACTGGCTGAATTAAAGCTATATTAATATTTTCTTCTTTTTTGTGTTCCCTTTTGTCATTTTGATAATCAATATGAATTTTATGTGAATCCAAAAGAGGATGTCTTATCCAGTCTAAAGTACTGTGGTTTGGGGTTTTTTTTCCCCCCCAAAGAAAGACAACCTTTTTTAATATGTTTTTGTGAAGTAATTTGACATTCCTGGAATGACTTATTCAAATGTGTTTGATGACTTGTAAGCAAGCTTTTAATTCATGCCTGTTATTCAAGATCCTTTAAAGGTCATGAGCTTTCTTTTACATATTCAACAGGTATGTTTTTCATTGTAAATCTTGACTTTAAAAAAAGCCCTACAGTAATGTGTAAGTAGGAAGTCTAAATCTTTTCATCTGCAGAATCCTTCTAAATAAGGAGGGGAAAGTGCACTGGCTTTTAATTTTTATAAATGGAACAATAGATCTCTCATGGGTACAATAAACTAATTTATCTGTGAAGCTTTTCATAAGATTTACTTAAATTCTCAGCAAAGCAACTGAAATTTTGTTCAAAAGACACCACTTGCTTTTTAAAATGTTATTTTGTCCCATGGGTTGTAATGAGGTTGCATTTAGATGGGTTCTTTATATTTTGCTTTTCTTCTTTTCGTCACTCTTAGTGCTGGATTCTGCCTTGGATGATTCCTTAAAATAACAGGCTTTAGTCCCTCAACTGCAGAAGCCCATGAACAGACTTTATTTTTCATGGCGACCTCATCTTGTAGCTATTCATTTCCAAATAACATTAACTTTCTGCCATAACATCACTAAAATCTGATCCTTCATGCATGTAGATGAAGCCTGAATCCCAAAGGTACTCTATTAAAAATTCAGAGAACTGCAACCTTCATTATTTTAGCCTTGAAAATTATTTTCTGTGGATCATTTTGCCTCTAATTTGCCTTCATCGTTTGTTGTTCTGGGCTGCCATTTTAGTCCATTAATGTACAAATTCTTTTGTTTGCTTGTCTGATTCAGTTCTCAGCTGCAGCCTGGATAGAGCAGATCAGCTTAATATTGACTTCAGCCTCTGTGTCATATCCAAGCCTCAGTTTCTCTCCTTAACTACCAAATTCTCCCACAAAGTCTTTTTTCATATTGTCCTGCCTTTCCTCTGAAGCATAAGAGAGACTTCAGCAAACCTGGAAAAGTCCTTGCTTTCCAATCCTATTTTTGCATCTCATCTCTATCATGGTCCTACAAAACCCAGATTTAGTGGTAAAGCAGATAATCCAAAACTGTATTTTCCAAAATATTTTTGATTGCATATAAAACAATGCTACCCACTAAAATTTGTGCAGTTAACAGATTTTTCTTGTTACTTTTCTGACATTATTCACTTGCTTAATTACTTTATAAGTATACTTTTTTCTTTATCTACACGTTTNTTTTCTTTTTCTACACGTTTTAATACTGAAGGGCTTTGGGGGCACAGGTGGAAGGAGGTCTAAATATTTGGATCTCCAATACTTACTGCAATAGCTGTGTCGTTGAAACTGACACACATTGTTATTGGGCCAGTCCAGCCAAGTTATAGATTTATGTAACTGTGGGAAAATGAGGTAGAGTGGATTAAAAAAAAGACTCCGTGATTATTTCCCCCCCCTTTTTTTAATGTGTGTATCTTTAGCATTTTGTATTGTACAGAGGCTGAAAGTATTCCATATTGGCTTAGAAAAACGTATTTTGGGGGGTTGGGTAGCATAAAAAATAGAAGAACTATTGTTGAGTCTCATGATCTCCCTGAATACCAGCTCTTTATTTACAGTCTGGGTTGGTAAATGGTATAAATGTATAAAGATTTATAAATGCTTTGAAGGTGTCCTGTTTTGGTATAATCCCTGGGACAACAGTATCTTGTCTCAGTCAGGATATTACATACTCTTGGAATATAAATAGCAAGTAAATAATTGTGCCACTAGAGTACACTTGATAAAACTTTCAGTGACAATCTGAACACCCTCACATTCCAGAGCAGTAATATTTATTTGCAGTGTGATGAGCTTGAAAACATTTCCGCAAGCCTGGTGCATCAGCAGTGAGTTCCCTTCCTGGAATACAACTGGGAGAGTTAGTATGTATAATGNACCACACCCAAATGTTATTTTGCCTACTGTTTTGTTTACTGTGGTGGCAGTCTGGCTTTACAACACAAAGGTGTATTTCTCTACTGAATAGCTAAAAGAATCCCTGTTAGAGCAACACTTAGTTAGCACTAGATTGCACTTTGGTGTCAAAAATCTTACTGGTAACTTTGTGTTTCTCCATGAACCATCCTTTTGAATCTCCTCCATTTTCCCCAGGAGGAAATGACAAATCCCCTCAGTATGTGTGGCAGGAGCGAGGTGTTGGATAATGACTGATTAGGGTCTTATTTCCTTTACTTTGTGTCATAATATATGGTGAGGAAAGTTCATTCACCTCCTTAAGGCAGATGTGGCACACTTTTCCAGTTTGTATGGTTTGCATTATTGAGTTGGGGATATATCAATTCTTAACTCCTCCTGTGCTGGAAGGAGAAGCCAAACTTGCCCAAGTGAGGGATCTGATCATTTGTTCCTCATAAGTGCATCTGGTTCATCAATACCGCAGGTTTTCTTAGGCACAGGTAACCTGATGGCTGAACTATGTTAAAATGCTTAGTATCGCTAATTAGTTAATTTCCCAGGTCATGACCAAAAAAAATTTCTAAGTATGTTAACAAAAATGCACTTAGACTGAGGGCATTAAAGGGCTGGTTTGGGCCGAGTTTCATATTGATATATGTAAAACTTATTTGGCAGCAGGGAAAAAATCCAGGGACAAATTGAAACCTTAAATGTGTAACATTAGTCACTCTTATTAATTGCAAGAAACTAAAAGAGAGCTCTTAAATCACTGACTACTGGGAAAAAAAATTAGAGATCAGTCTGGTACCAGTTGAAACACCTTCCCATCTGAAAGGTGATTGACACTCATTCAGTTAGTGGAGACTCTCGAAGTAGATAAAGGAAGGTTATTTCTTTTCATTTGAGTACTTCCAATTCAGTGATTTTTTTTAATTTTTTTTTTTTAGAATAAGATAACCTTTGAAAGAGTTAGCTTCCGTTCTTGAAAGTTATGTGTGAGCCACTTGACTACAAAATGAGACAATGCAGGCCGTTATAGGGATTATAATCACTTATATTTAGGCAGCTGATGAATCCAATTGGTGAAGCAGTCTAGTTCTCAAAGCATGGTTTTAACAAACTCATCACAGAAAAACTGGAGTTCAGTGCAGCAGTTTTATTGAAAAAGTCCCAGGTGTGTGCAATTCCTTTATTAAAATGTTTTCAAATACATTGGACAAGGAGCAATTGATGATCAAGAGATATTCCTTTTTTATACATTTTTATTTCTAAAACTATACAAACATTGGAAAACTTTACTTTTCCTCCATTTTAATTAATAATAATTCTGTAGTGATAAGTTATAGATCTCCCTTTCAAGCTGCAAGCCCACTTTTCTGGAGGTGGCATTTTGCATCTTTGACAATTAAAAAAAAAACCAGTCAGTCATATTTACATGTGCTTAAGGTTGCATAATTGAACATCATACAGGTTCTGAAAACCAGTGGTTTTCAAGATTCACCCAGGTGGGTTGAAAGTTTTACATACATACATAACTGCATACATGTGATTTAGTAGCCAAGACACCCTTTGTTCCTTTTTATTTTCAAGGCTATTTATAAACTCTGTTCTAGCCAAGGTAAAAGTTTGATTTAGTAAAGGTACTCACTGAGTGAAAGCGGCACTGACAACAGCTGTTGCTGACTGAGGACATGAATGGGCAGAGAATTGTGGGTGTATATACAATACAAGGTCTAATGTTTCAAAATTAAATTGAAGCTCTTATGTAAAAATAATGTCTAGAATAAAAGCTATTTCCTGGACTGGATGAAAGAATAAAAGACCTCCACAAACACTTGTGTAAGGAAAATAGTGGAGCTCAACATGGGAAAAGACCAATAGAAGCACATGGATTAAATTCAGAAGCTGATCTTGCGATATATAATTACTGGAGACTGAGTTGAAATATAGCAACATTATCAATGGGAAATGAAGGCTACAACTGCAGAGGACACATACATTACACTTTATGAGCTATTATATTGGCCATACAGATTTGTCTATGTTATTTATTTGAATCCTTAAGGCTTCTCTAATGTCTTGCATGACAGTGCTGTCTGCTTGGATCTTCCATGCATGAGGGAAAGGGGCAATTTTTCAAGAAAAAAGAAAATTAGGTTTGTCCACATTTCAATTACAATAGCACATCCAGAGACACAAAATAAAAGACAAAACTCTATGGTACCTTTTTTCATTTATTTTGGCCCCTAAAAGATGCATGCACTAGACTTTATGTACTACAAGGTATTGAAATATTTACAGCATTGTACATGTGCTCTTAAAGGGATGGCAAAGGGAAAAGTCTGTTTTCATCTTGGTGGGAGTAGCAGTTAATTTTCCTAGCTTAATAATACCTATTCAAAGTGAGAGATGGCTCTTCCAAAAAGAAAAGCCCGCAGAGAATAAAGCTATAGCATAATTATAGCTAATGTTAACAAACTGTACAGCACTTTACCTGGGAATTCTCCTCTCTCTCACTCCTGTTTGGAATCACATATCAACTGTCAAGTGATGTTGCTGTGCTCCCCTTGCCCTGTCTGCCCTGTTTCTCTCTATTCCAGTAGATATAGCTATATATTACCTGTTTACAGGATTTTCTTTTTAGATTCTTTTGGCATGTGGAATGGACA
>WEIT01031367.1:0-27781 GCA_013389985.1 Dryoscopus gambensis
TGAGCTCTCCCTGGAGCCTTCTGGGAATTCTGAAGGCTTTAGAAGGTGGAAAAGCAGGTGCCAGCAGATAAATTTAAACTGCTGTGAAACTCTATGAAATAATTCAAGTTCCTGCTCCTCCCCCCTCCGTGGCTGCTCCGGAGGCTCAGGAGAAGTTGAGCACAGAGAAGGTTTCTCAACAACAATCCCGGATGGATCTCAGTGAGGGCAAGTTTGTCATCATTGCCAGCGGAGCACGGAGGGGTGGGGACACAGCAGTCACTTGGAGGGACCAGAAGTCACTTGTCTGACCAGGAGGCACAGGACTCGCCTGCCTGGCCAGGAGGCACAGGACTCGCCTGACCAGGAGGGACAGGACTCGCCTGCCTGGCCAGGAGGGACAGGACTCACCTGCCTGGCCAGGAGGGACAGGACTCACCTGCCTGGCCAGGAGGGACAGGACTCACCTGCCTGGCCAGGAGGGACAGGACTCACCTGGCCGGGCAGGAGGGACAGGACTCACCTGGCCAGGAGGGACAGGACTCACCTGCCTGAGCAGGAGGGACAGGACTCACCTGCCTGGCCAGGAGGGACAGGACTCACCTGCCTGGCCAGGAGGGACAGGACTCACCTGCCTGGCCAGGAGGGACAGGACTCACCTGCCTGGCCAGGAGGGACAGGACTCACCTGCCTGGCCAGGAGGGACAGGACTCACCTGCCTGGCCAGGAGGGACAGGACTCACCTGCCTGGCCAGGNCTCACCTGCCTGGCCAGGAGGGGACAGGACTCACCTGCCTGAGCAGGAGGGGACAGGACTCACCTGCCTGGCCAGGAGGGACAGGACTCACCTGCCTGGGCTGCAGAGGAGCTGATGATGACAGGGGCAGGGGCCACCAGGCGCACGGGGGCCCCCAGGCCGTTCCTGGCCCCGGCGTTGACCACGAGGGCTCCGGTTTGGTCGTAGTAAGCAGCAGGAGCCAGCACTGGGTACCCTGCAGAGGCAAACACAGGTGGCACAGGGCAGGTGACAAACAGCTCAGCCATCTCCAGGTCACGGCAGGGTTTTCAAAAGAAAATCTGAACGGGGAAAAAAAGCACAACAGCCCCCAAAACCCCATGACTTTACACCAGGTAAGATTTCCAGGTAGAGAAGACTTTTTCCCCCCCTGAACCTTTTGAGTTACACTGCCCTCAGTGTAAATTGAGCTTAAAAAAGGGTTTAAAACACAAAAGCACCATTTCTGTTCCACTGTAAGTACAACGTGTGCTGGGATTTCTCAGAGCTGGGAACACCCTGCACGTCCAGGGTGCACCCACGGGGAACTCCCAGTTGTGTGTTTTGGAAGGTTGGTTCCACAAAATATTCTTTAATGTATGTAAATAAATTCCCCTAAATGCTGGTGACATACAGAGCAGCAGACTGACAGCAGAATACAGGGATTTAGGCACCTCGTTATGGAATTCTACATGAAATGAAAACATTAAAATTAAATGCGGCGACTCTCCAAGGTGGGGGGTCACTAAGAGAATGCTGCCTGGGAATATTTGCTTTGCAAACACAGGCACAAACATACATCTATAATTGTATGTATGTGTGTATTTGTTTTGCAAACACGACCTAAATAACACAGATTAAAGGGAATCTGCACAGTTCACTTTTGCAACTTAATACTGCAACATTCTTCTTAAGCCATTAAAAAACCCCATTAACAACCATGTGACACTGCCAGCAAGGGGACCTGAAATCCAAATAATAAATCCCAATAATCCCTTTTTCCTTACATTTGACCAGCAGGACACACCTGCACATCATTCTGAGGAGCTCAGGTTTGTCCTTTGCCATGACAATAATATTCTGAATAACTGAATGTCAGCAGCATTTACCGCAAAGCCTCACGGATCAGAGTCAGAATTCCTACAGCAGCTCCGTGAAGAGCCAGAAATGAGAACTAAACCCTGCTCCCTTTTATCCCTTTTCTTTCCCTGTTTTTAAGCCCCTGGGAAGAGCAATCACGGAGGGGAAGCCGCTGTTAAGCCGAGCACTGGGCAGGGACAGAGAGCTGAGATGGACCAACGGGGCTGAGAAACCCCTGAGGTTTAAAATACAGATCCCGTAAGCTCGAACGATCCACAGAAAAATGTGGAGACCATTTCCCATAGGAGCCATCAGCTCCTGGAGCACGAGGCAGCCACAGGGTCACCCGGGAGCCCTCAGTGCTGCCCGGGGGGACACACCCAGCCCCGGATTAACCCCGGATTCACCCCAAACCACCACCAGCAGGCGCTGCTGATGCCAGGCTCAGGCAGCCGCAGGAGATGCCGTTTCCCAGGCTCTCCCTGGCCCCGGGGCACACTGGTACCTGGCATCCCCGCTGCCAGCCCCTGGCCGAAGGCGAGCGCGGAGTTGACGGCGGCGGCGGCCACCAGAGGATCGGTCTGCTGGCCCTGCTGGTTCTGGTTGGGAGTCAGGGGACGCTGGCTGGCTCCTCCACGGAGAACCTGGAGAGGACACAACAGCCACTGGGTTATTCTGGGATCCAGGAGCGAGCCACCATCACCAGGCAGGAGCAGGAGCAGGAGCAGCACCAGCAGTAGAGGCACCACCTCTCCTTTGCTCTTGACTGGCTTCTCCTCACATTCACAAAGGACATGGAAGGGCTGGACAGTGTCCAGGGCAGGGAACGGAGCTGGGAAGGGGCTGGAGAATTCCTGAGGGAGCTGGGAAAGGGGCTCAGCCTGGAGCAAAGGCGGCTCAGGGGGCCCTTGTGGCTCTGCACAAGTCCCTGACCGGAGGGGGCAGCCGGGGGGGTCGGGCTCTGCTCGCAGGGAACAGGGACAGGAGGAGAGGGAGCGGCCTCAGGCTGGGCCAGGGGAGCTCAGGGTGGACATCAGGGAAAATTCCTTCACTGAAAGGGTGCTCAGGCTTTGGAACAGGCTGCCCAGGGCAGGGGTGGAGCCCCCATCCCTGGAAGTGTTTGGAACACACTCGGACGTGGTGCTGGGAGCAGGAGGGGTTGTGGTGGCCCTGCCAGTGCTGCGTTAATGCTTGCACTCGATGATCTTTAGAGAGCTCTTCCAACCTTTCTAATTCCCTGATCCCACCTCCAACACTCACCCTCTGTCACAAGTGTTTACAAACCATCAGCCAACGCTCGGCCCTGTCACCACAGCCCCACTAAAAGCCCCCCGGAGCAGAAACCTTACAAAGCCCAACCCAGGAGCTGGGGGCTGATGACAGGAGGTGACCTGGGGTTCTCCAAGCCACCAGCCCCTGCAGAAAGCAGAGACCTGGTGACACAGGAGTTAGATTCCAGGAAATCATGCCCAAAGGGCCCACAGTGGGGTTGGTATGGAGGAGCTGCTGTGGGCTGAGTCCCTCAGGCAAAGTGGCCTTTCCTGCCATTACCTGGCACAGGCCTGGTTTGCCGAAGCCTCGCTCAGAGCTGGGGCAGGAATCTGCAAGCTCAGCTCACTGAACGAGCCATCCCCGTGTCCCCAGCACATCCTGCTGCCACCTTTATTAACAGAAAAACTGACGTTGTGCACGGAGAGGCTGGGAAGGAGCTGAGCTTCACTGATTTGGATGTGCCCCCCGAGCCTGCAGAGCTGCCAGAGCCTGGGCAGGAACCCTCCGGCCCAGGGAATCTCTGGGAGCCAGGAGTTCCAGGGGGTGCAGGCTGCAGCGCTGGAATGCTGGTGGGTTTTATTAACACACCATTAACATGCCACAAGGGTCACAAATCAAGTGTCCACGCTCAGAGCTCCAGGTTCCCAAAGCCTGTGCCTCAGCACTTTTAACGCAAACAATCCCCGCTGCAGCCCCTCACGGATGGAGGTTTGCATCACAAACCTGCTCCCGACCCCACTCACGCCCGCTCCATGGCCATAAAAGTAATGAAAAATCCCATAAAGGCCACTGGCACCAAGATATTTTATTTTAATAGCCTGAGCCTTTGCAGGAGCTCTCTCAGCTCACGCCTGCTGCATCTTTAAAGGCCTTGTAACACCTCCTGACACCGGGGTTTGGTTTTCAAAGGGTTTTCAGCTTCCGAGCTGAAAAATTCAGCTGCCAGTTACTCTTTATTCTGTCACCTCCATCAGCCAAGCCCCAGACAGGAGAGCTGCTGAGGGGACCGAAGCTCACTTCTGGCTCCTGGTGATTTCCCCTCACACACCAGCAGCACCACGGGTTTGCTGCTGCACAGCTCAGGCCCTTCCCAACCCAACCCGATGCTTTCCAAAGAATAACTCCTCACTAATTCACCCCCACCAACGTGCAGGTGCCACTCTCCACGTGCACCATGCATATATCAAATTACAAACGTACAGATGGCTCTTGTCCCTTTTTTTAAGGGAAGGCCAAAGGGTTTTTCCTCACAGAGCTGAGGTCAGGAGCAGTCATGGACACAATGAGCGTTTTGAATGGCTGGAGCTGTGTCAGGGAGGGTGAGGTTGGGTTTTACACAGAATCAGAGGGGTTGGAAAAGACCTCTGAGATCACCAAGCCCAACCTATGGCCGGGCACCACCTTGTCACCCAGACAAAGTGACACCACCAGGCTTTCCTTAAACATCTCCAGGGACGGGGGCTCCAAACCTCCCCGGGCAGCCCAACCACTCTTCTGGGAAGAAATGCTTCCTGATGTTCTTCCCCCAGAGGGAATGGCCACGGGAATGGGGATGGGCACGGGCACGGCCCCGAGGCTGCCGCAGCTTGGACAAGGCTCCCAGGGATGCCCAGGGTGGCACTGCTGGGGGCCTGTGCAGGGCCGGGGGGTGGAATCCACAATCCTTGGGGGGTCACTTCCAGCTCAGGGCATTCCCCATCCAAAGCCCAGGCGCTCCCTGCCCTGGGAAGTGCCCGGGCCTTACCTGCTGCTGGCCCTGCTGGGTCTGCTGCGTGGTTTGCTGGTTGGCCGAGTTGGTGGCGGCGGCGGCGGCGGCCGCTTGCTGCTGGAAGAGGCTGGCCGGATAAACTCCCCAGGGAGTGACCCCGTAGTACTGGTGAGGGACCACGGCCGGACCTGGAACACAGCGGGGGCGGCTGAGCTCCTGCAGGGGCCGGGGCAGCCCCAAGCCGGCGCTCGGCGCGGCCGCTTTCCGGCCACCCGCAGGGAATTCTTTGGGCACACAGAGGGACTCGGCGTTCGTGTCACATGTTTTATAAAAGCTTCCGAGTCAGACCAGGAATTTCATCGCTGCACCAGGTCAAACTCTGCCAGCGGTGATTCCGTGTTTTTATTGGGGTGCCCTGGTTTTACAGGGAAGGAACAGAACTTTACACAATCAGGGGAACCTTGTTCAAGCACAGAGATAACTTCTCGTCCCAGCTGACATTCACAGCTCACTGCCACCCACGTTCAGCTCCTCAGTAAATCACCAAACCCTTCACAGCTGGACTGCATCCACTCCCAAGTGTTAAAATGTGCTTTTTCCAGCCCTGCTTTGCATGTGCAAACCCCCCCAGAAAGGCTGCACGATCCTGCCCCTTCCCACATCCCCTCCTCAAATTTCACATCCCCTCCTCAATAATAATCATCATCATCATCATCATCTTGGAGAGCAGCAGAACAAGCCTCACTCTGGCAGATTCCTTGTGTTTATGAGGTCTCAGGACACCACAGAAATGTAGAAATGTGGAGGTAGGAGAACGGCAGCCTCTATCCTTAAATAATCCCAGCTGCGACAACGCTGAGGAAGCTCCCTGAGCTGGAGGGAGGAGCCCTTCCCAGCAAATAACACGGATGGGAGTCCAATCATATTTTTTAATATGACTGTTTGGTATCTTTAGAAAGGTCAGCAGAGAAGCAGAAGTGTTTGCTTTGATGCCCAAAAACACCCCCAATCCCAAGGGCTCCTTCCCCACAGCGGGAATAACTCAGGGCCTGCCAGGCAGAGCCAGAGCCAGGTGTGACACCAGAATCAACAGATCTTTGGGAAATCTTGGTCGTGTCTGGAGTAAAAATAGGGATTTTTTTTTAAAGAGAGACACTCAACACTTGGGTTCTGACCAAGTCTGGGATTCCATGGAAAATGAGGGATGACATAAAAAGGGAGGTGCAGACACTGCTGAGTGTTCAGTGTTAGCCTGGCTGTGACAAAGGGGGAAAATTCCCTTTTCCTTCTGGTTTTTGTTCCTTTATGTTTTTTACAGTAACATTTTTTTACAGGAACTCACTCAACTGAACTCCTGCAGATGCCAAGGATCTGGATGAGCTCCTGCCCCAACATCCACACTCCAGGATGTTCATTCCATGTTTCACGTCAAGTACTAAATTCCTGTTTCAAACATGCAAGAGTTGCTCTCCTTATATTATCCTGCTTTTAACCACTGTGCTTTCCCCGAATTTAGGATTTAGGTGCCCAGCTCTGTGCACAGCAGGGAGGTGTTGGCCAATTCCAGGGAGCTGCTGAACGCCTGGATTTGCACCTCACCCCAAAGCCCCTCCTTGCTGCACTTACACGATCAGAGAGGCCGACCTGCTGCTCCTACTCAAACTTGGAGCAGCAACCACTCATTTCTTACCTCCCAACCTGGAAATTCATGAGTAGTGGTGGCTAAAATGGAAAAAAACCCGCAGCAAATGAATCAGTGCCACGCAGGCGGTGCCTGTGGTGCCCCAGCAGGCACAGACAGGCACCCAGTGAGTGATTTTAACCTGTTCATAATCACTGAATGCACGTCAGACCCCAGCTCCCGGGGTTCTTCTGCACCTGACAGGGAAAGAGCTGCAACTGCTCCATTTTAATGCAACTCATTAACCTGTGTTTGCCCTCAGGCTGCTGGAAGTTGCTGCAATCCCCTTCATCTGGGCAAAATTTGGGCATCTCTCCGGGATATTTTAGTCTCAGTTCTAATTATCAACCAAGCACAGCCTAGATGGGTTTTTCTCCCAGTCAGAGGCTGCTGCCGAAGCCTTGGAGGAGACACAAAAGCTTTGAAGTTTGCAGGCAGCTGGGCTGAAAAGGGCTGCAAGTCTGGCTCAGCAGCTCCGAGCACGCGGAGGGAGAGGCTCATTACTGAACAGAGTTCTCAGCGAGGGCAAGTGTGGCATCACCGCCAGATCAGCAGCACCCAGAGCTGCCCCTCCAGGAGACGCTGCACCTGCAGCTGCACTCATCAGAGCTGTGCACTCCTGAGACAATAAAAGCCATTCCGGAGCCTCTGACAGCAAATATTGCCAGGGATTCTCACGCATCAGCCACGGCTGGGCACCCACAGCTGGGCACCCACAGCTACTCCTTTCAGGAACCGTTCCCAAACCCAGCTGGAAGCGTGCTCACGGCGGGGTGTGTGCTTCCATCTCGGCCTGCCCACTCCGAGCAGGAGCCGTCCCTGCTCCCCGCAGGAACAGCCAGGGGTGAGGAGCAGTGACAGCAGCTCCGACTGCCTCCAGGAGCTCAAACAGGCTGCAATCAGCAGCTCAGAAATTACCCAGTGACCTGTGGGGTGACCCCTCCGGAATTCCCAGCACGGCCAGTGCTGAGGGGCAGAGACCGCCCTGCCTGACACTGCCGAGGGACCTGGGATAAACCCAGCGCTCCCAAACCCCGGCCCCGGGAGCTGCGTGCACACACCCACACCTGCTGCAGCTCGGCACCGAGGGCTCCGGGACTCCCAGGGCTGCGGATCCCAGAAGCTGCTGTGGGAGCCTCTGCCTTTGCTGTACCCACGTTATCCCAGCGCTCAAGTGCTTCTCCACAAAGAGCGGGACTGCCCTGCCTGAACACTGCACCTCAGAGGGAATCCCTTCCCAGCTCCCAAGGCTGGGGATCCCAGCAGCTGCTGTGGGAGTGCTGCGCTCTTCCCGCACCCCGCTTACCCCAGCGCTCCCCACAAAGAACAGGAATGCTTTCCACCTGCGACACTCCGCCTCAGAGGGAACCATTTCCCAGCCGGCCTTGAAAAAGGCAAGATTTCAGGTTTTTGAGTGACACCTTCCTCAAATGACAGAAGGCAGCTCAAAGGCAGCAGTATCCTCCCCACACTTTAAAATCTAAATGAGGTTTTTTTCCTAGGAAGCTCTTCCCTCTGCATTCAGATTTGTTCTTTAGAACGCTGCTATTGTTGGGAAGAGCAGAGCATTATCCTCGGGCTGCCAGTCCCACAAGCACGACAAACCTGCCATAATGGCAAACCTTAACTGACAGATGATCTCTGCCATAAAACACACGCTAAAGTTCCCTCTCTGCTCTGAGAGTGAGCAATAAACTCCCATCAACTCCAAACTCGTTTCTTCCATCTCAGGAGCTGCTCCAAGTCCGCCCAATTTAACACTGCCAGGCACATCAAGGAGGATTTTTGGCTTTATAGAGACATTTAAATTGTCCCACGTCCCTCCAGCACTGCTCTCAATCATCACAGAAAAAAACGGTTCTCAAAACTGCTCAGGTCCAGACAGAAAAGATGCTTTTCTAAAATAAACATCGACATGAAGTTTATCTCATCATTTCTAGGGTCCAAAGCCTGACGAGAGGGTTAAAATAACTCCTACTCCTCAGTGGTGTAACACTATAAATACACCGAGCACATTACATGTTGCTTTGTTGCTTTTAAGAGCCATAAATTCAGAATTATTCAAGTAGTGATGCTGATGCCAAGTTCCGGGATGCTTTAGGTGTCCCTGGGGTGTTGTTTCCAGTTCAAACATCTAAAACCCCAGTTAAGCACAGTCTAGAGGGGGTTTTCTCCAAGTCAGAGGCTGCAAAAGCTCAGGCAGCTGCAGCTTCAGCAGAGCTGAGAAAAATACAAAAAGCTGTGGCCAACACTTGGTGTTTCCTGGAAACGTGGCCCAGTTCCGTGTGGTCTTTCCATGAAATCAAGATGCTGACCTGCTGCTCCTCTGCACTCTGGTGTTACCCAGAAACGAGCTGGGGAGCCCTGAGGTGATGCAGAAAGGCCAAGGAAAAACCTCTTTGTCCAGGAATCATTCACAAACCTCCCCTTCTGCCTGGAACCGGGCCAGCGATGGGCTGGGACCTCCTCCCTGCCGAGCCCTGACCCAGCTTCCCTCTCGTGTTTGCCAGCAGCAGCTCAGCTCCTTCACTCCCTGCCCCATTCACCACCACACGCGGCTTCAGCAAGTCCTGGGCCAGCAGAAATCTCCTCTGCTGCTGCTCTGGGCTCTCCCCCACGGAATCACGGCGGAATCACGGCGTCACTTGCTTGCCAGCGCCCTGGTGCTGCCTCCATCCAATCTCCCCGTGGCACTGCACAACCCCCACACGGAATCCCCAGCAGCCCAAATCATAACCCAGAGTCTCCGCGTGCGTCTGTGCGATCCACCACGAGCTCCCTGCGCGCGGGCGGCCGTCGCTGCAAGCCCCTGTCGGAGCTGAGCCGGCGGCGGCCCCAGAGCCGAAAAGCTCGGCAGGGGTCATGCAAGGGCTGGAGCAGGGGCCAAAGCCGTGTCCCAAACCACACAGTGCCACAACCACGCACAGCCCACGGCCCACGAGTTTGATTTGGGACAAACCCCGAGGTGGAAGAGCTCTGCAGGGAGTTTACGAGCTCTAAGTGGAGCGTGGCAGCAGCGAGAGCCTCCACAAACATCCCCACTCCAAACAGAGCAGGGCTCATCTGCAGCACAGAACACTTACTCTGCCCTGCTCAAGGAGAGCCAGGCATGGTTGGAAAAATACTCTTTTAAAAGCATATTCTCCCTTTAAAAATACTTCCCTAAAAGTATGTTCTTCCCTTATAAACCCTCTCCTAAAAGCACATTCCTCCTTTAAAAATCCTCTCCTAAAAGCACGTTCTTCCTTTAAAAATACTCCTCTTAAAGCACATTTTTCCTTTAAATCCCTCTCCTAAAAGCATGTTCCTGCTTTGTCCCCAGCGCTTGGGCAAGAGTTTTATGGCACCCAGAGCAGAAGTCCAATGTTCTCCGTGTCCCCCACGGAGCTGCCACCTCCAGACACACCCGTTGTGGCTGTGCCGGCTGGGAGCAATTTGGGAACTGATACAGGAAGGTTTGGAGGAGGATCCCGCAGGAGGACAAGAGGCTCCATCTTCGCTGCCATCTGGAAAAGGGCACATTCCCAGCGTGGGCCTCAGCAGGTCTGGACGTGTTTACCCAGAGAGCCTGGAAGTGTAAATTCCTAACAGAACCGAAGGATTTGCAGGATGCACCACGAGCTGAACAGAAAGGAGAGACAACTTCCCCAGCAGGAAACACACCCTGCAGCTTTCCAGCCTTTACTGAGTTTGTTTTCAGAGGTTTTTCTTGCTACTGTCAGCCACCAAAACACCCCGAAAGCGGAGCAGTGTTGGTGTCTGTGAGTGGTTCTGTCCCCATTTGCTCTGGAAGCCTGAGCCCACAGCAAGAGTTCAACAAAAACGATCCCATTTCAGCTCCAGCAGAGCTCCCATGACAAATTCTGTTTGTACTCACAGACACACCACCACATCACCTCTCCCCCCACAGAAATGGATGTTCCACCTCCCCAGGCACGGCCCGAGCAGCTCTGGCGCAGGGAGGGGCCGGGAGCGCAGAGGGAGCTGGGATTTCTCACCTAACGTGGCAGCTGCCGCCAGTCCGGCCGCGTAGGGATCCGTCCCCGGAGGCGCCGCGCTGATGATGTAGGGGTTGGGAACAAAGGCAGCAGGAGCTAAACCTGCTGAAAACATTCCTGTCAGTGAAAACAAACTCAATGGGACTGCAGCCCCACCACAACCCCTTCGCTGCTGCCTGGGCTACGCCAAACTCGGGGTGGTTTCCTGTTTTTCAGCTTTTTACAGGTGGTTTTCTACAGGGAGGGAACAAGCAGTGAGGGCTGATAGGCAGAGGAGAGAGCTGGAATAAAAAAAACCCCAAATTCCAAGGATTCAGTGCTCCTTAAGTGGTAAAATCCTTTATATCCAACGGCTCAGGTGCCCCTGCAGGGCAGACAGACCCTGCTCAGGACACTGGGCAGCAGCCTAAGCCAGTTGTTGGTACCATTCTGAATTTCCTACAGCGAGTAAAGCAGGACCCAAAGCACTCTGCTCGGAGCTCCACGGCCACCACGGGATCCCAGCGCCCCAACTGGCCAGTCTGGAATGGGCTCAGGAGTGGAAAGCATTCCCTCCCTCTGCGAGGGGACCTTTAATCATTACAGAGAGCCCGGGCGGGCGGGAGAGGGGCGTGGAGGGGAGGGGAGGCAAAGGGGAGGAAGTTAAAAAGCTGAATAATTTTAATCCCTGAACTCCACTGAGCACACAAGGGCACTGCACAGAGCTGCGAGAGTCCCAAGACATTTATACTGGGATTTTGGGCAGGAAGAACTACCACAAATTGCTTATGGTGCTAAAAACATTTAAGTTCAATAATCCAGGAGTAGCCCTTCTATAGTTTTCCTGGTTTTCTACACACAGGATTAAGTGCTTTATTCCCAGTTAATAAATATATTTTATGAGTATTTTTAATAACATCAGTGCTGTGTTTGCATAAATTACACCCTTAACTCGTCAGACCCCAGGCAGCACATGCAGCTGGTATTAAACTGTGCATTTTCCTTCACTTCACTGCGCTGCCACCCTGATTTACACCTCACTCAGAGACTTCCAAAGCCTCTCCTGACTGACCAGCACCCTCAGGAGGGTGGGATCGTCACTCCTGCCGCACAGGGAGGTCCTTTAAAAGGCTTTTCAGGCGTGCAAGAGACACCCACAAGCAAATCTTTAACAACGCGCTTCTGCTTGCGCATGATCATCTGTAAAATACACTTCAAACCCCCCCAGTCCCTTCTCCCCCGGTGTTTTCTGTGTGGATTAAGAGGAGGGCAGGGAGGTGGGAGGGAGGGGAGGGCAGACTCACCTATGTGTGGCTGGTGGGCAGCAGCCAGGGCGTACTGCTGCTGCTGGGCCGCCGTCAGCTGCTGCACTGCCAGCGCGTTGGGCCTCTGGAACAGCTGCGGGCACAGAGCACAAACACCCCTGAGAGCGGGCACAGAGCACAAACACCGTCCTTAAACCGGGCACAGAAACACCAACACCCCTTAGAGCGGGCACAGAAACACCAACATTGTCCTTAAACCAGGCACAGACCATCAACACCCCTTAGATCGGGCACAAAAACACAAATATTGTCCTTAAATCGGGCACAGAAACACCAAAACTGTCCTTAAATCGGGCACAGAGCACAAACCTGGTCCTTAAATTGGGCACAAAAACACCAACATCGCTTAGATGGGGCACAGAGTACAAACATGGTCCTTAAATCAGGCACAGAAACACCAACACTGCGCTTAAATCAGGCACAGACACACAAATCTTCCTTCAATCAGTCACAAACACACCAACAGTGCCCTTAACTCAGGCACAAACACACAAATCCTCCTGAACTCAGACACAAACACACCAACACTGCTCAACTCGGGCACAAACACACCAACACTGCCCTTAAATCAGGCACAAACACACAAATCTTCCTTCAATCAGTCACAAACACACCAACAGTGCCCTTAACTCAGGCACAAACACACAAATCCTCCTGAACTCAGACACAAACACACCAACACTGCTCAACTCAGGCACAAACACACCAACACTGCTCAACTCGGGCACAAACACACCAACACTGCTCAACTCGGGCACAAAAAGCAGCAATTCCTTCCTTTTCAAGCAATCCCTTCACACTACCTTCCCTTCCATCCCTACAGACACTCCACTCCGCATCTCAAAATGATTTGAACTCCTTTGCGATCAGTTTCCCGTGTTAATCCAGGAAAAAGGGCATTTCTGCAGCACAGGCACCCCCAGCCGGGGATTTCCCTCGCTGGCCCCGCTCGACCCCAAAGGCCGCCTGTGCCAGCTCCCGCTCACAGCCCGGCCCCAGCTGCAGCCTGGGGGCCACCAGGGGCTGCGAGTGCCACCAGTGCCACCAGTGCCACCAGCGCGCCCTCCCAGCTGCCCTCCAGCGGGAAACGGAACGGAAATGGGATGGAAACGGGACGCAGAGCCAAGTTTGAGACACCCACGATGCCTTCGGAGCCACCAGAGGGGATTCGGCCTCAGGATCACAAACCCCAAACTCTTCCCTCACCTGCAGCCTCCCAGCTCTGTTCTCAAGGTTATTGGGAATTTTTACCTCACTAAGAAAAAAAAAAGAGGATTCCCTTAAAGTATTTTTGCTGAGGGTTTGGAGTTTTTTTAAAAGCTCCTTTCCCAGCTTCCTCTGCCTCTCCCTAAAGGAAATCCCTGAATCCACCCATTTTCAGCTCTAATTAAAACATTTAAGGACACACCAGCCGAGTACCTCCTCTGAAATTGCCCAGCGTGTCCATCCCCTGCTCCCTTCCAGGGATCATTTCCGAGCTGGGAATGATCTCACAAACCACTCTGAGAAATGTTTTCTCCCTCAGAAAAGACTTGGGTGCCCAAATGCCCACGATTTTCACACCTATTATCCTGCCCTCCTTTCAGACAAGTGAAATGCTGGCAGAAGCAGCAATAATTCTGCCCAAATTTTTGGCAGGAACCCACAACACTGAACGAGAAGCCCAGAAACATTAAGAAAAATTGATTTTTTTTTTTATTTTTTAAAGGAAAAAAATTGGCGTTCATTCTCCTGAGAGCAGGGTGAGCAAAGCTGGGTGAGAAAAACCCACCTTTATTTTTGTCTTTTTACAAGTTCAGGTGGAGAAAACACATCTGAGGGATGAGCATCAGGTTTATGAGGTGGAAATACAGCATTGAGGGGAGCCAGAACGAACCTGCTGCGTGCCAAACCCTCGCCCTCACAACGGCTTTGTTTGCTCATCCCTCACGGCTCTGGGGCTCCTACAAACATCCAGGGGCAGCAAAATGTTCCTTATGGGGAAAAAGATCAGATTACGGTTCCTTTATGGCCCCCCGGCCATAAAATGCCCTGAGCAGTCCGTGTGCACAGCACTTCGGGGTTTTTTTGCCCCTTTTGTTGTTTTAAGGGGCCGTTCAGCAGCTCGTGGCTGCGCCGAGCCGGGTGCCAGCGCTGCTCAGGTGCCAGCAGGAGCTGGGGCAAAGCTCCCCCGACACCCCTCAGTGCAAAACCACCACGGAAATCACGGTAACAGGGGCTGCAGGATGTGCAACGAGGGGTCCTGGCTCTGCGGGAGTGACCAGCAGCGCCTCGTTCACTGACCAGCAAATATGGGAAAAACATCATATAAATCCCCTAAACTGTGGATTCCTCTGAACATCCCTGGGTTTGGGGTCTGCTATTGTATTAGTTCAGCAATTTCAGCTTTCTTCAGCTGCGAAACTTGACCAAACCCTTGGGTTTTCATGTGCTTTTGCATCCCTGGGATCTGCTTTTCCAGCCTGCTGATGGGGATTCCGTCCCAGCGAAGCACAGAGGCAATGGCTGGGTTATTATTTCCTTGCCTTGAGGGCACAAAAAGCATCTGTCTCTCCAAAAACACTTCCTGTGCTCATTTTACACGTGTGAGGATTTCCACACCTCTCAAAGGCAACTCACTGATCCATCCTGGAATCAGAAAAACTGGCAAAAAGGAATCCACACCTACTCAGAGCATCGATATTTCACCATCAATATTTCACCTGCTGCTCTTGGCTCTTTTTGTTCTCTGCCTGCTCTGGGGGTTCAGCTGAAATCTGCAAAATTTTACTTCCAGACATAAAAGGACTGCAAGAAAGCTGGAGAGGGACTTTGTCCAGGATAGGACAAGGGGGAATGGCCTTAAACTAAGAGAGGAGGGATTTAAATGGGCTGTTGGGCAGGAACTGTTCCCTGGGAGGGGCTGGGCTGGAATTCCCAGAGCAGCTGTGGCTGCCCCTGGATCCCTGGCAGTGCCCAAGGCCAGGCTGGACATTGGGGCTGGGAGCAGCCTGGGGCAGTGGGAGGGGTCCCTGCCAGGGCAGGGGTGGCACTGGGTGGGATTTAAGGTCCCTTCCAGGATTTTGTGACCTCTCCCTCCTCCCACTTTAGTTCACAGCCTTGCTCAGCTCCCTCAGAAGAAACTCAGCATAGCTCCAACCCTGCAGCTGCAGATTTCATCCTGCAGCCTGTCCAAGGAAGCAGAGCCAAGCAAAACCATCCCAATTCCAGGCTTTCCTCAGCCAGATAAGCCACGGGAGCTCTGGGAATCATCAGCTCAACGCATTTAGGAAGAGCTGTTAAAGCCTTGCTGCGCTGTCTCCATCTGCTGACAGCACAGCCCCACACTCCAAATCCCACAAATCAGCCTTAAACGGGGGGATTGAGGGAGGGGAAAAAGGACACAGAACCTCTGCAACAGGAATATTAACCTGGATTTACAAAGATATCAGGAAAGTGCACCTGGAGCATTTGAGGCTGTTGGAAAATGCATTTGGAGTGAAAAGCTGCAGAGTCCTGACACGGCTCTGGAGGAGTTCAGGGAGATCATCCAGCATTTCAGTGAGGCCGCTCCATGGGCAGACAAATGAAGGATCATTTCCAGCACGTGCAGGAGCTCACCGAGGGAATTCCAAGGAAGCAGAACCCCACGGTTAAGGGAATGCTGGAAGACCAGATCTCCCTGAGCCAGTTTCTCCTGCAGTATCAACATCTGACATCTCTAATCAGATCGCACGCGGGTAAAACCTTCCCCCTCCTCACCCCGCTCTCAGCTGTGCTTGCTCCGAACCCCTTCCAGGGACGGGATGCTTCCCCACAGCCCAGCAGGCTCTGTGAGGGGTGAGGTCCCTTGCTCAGGACAGATTTCCTGCTGACAACCGAACGGCAAAAGACAGATTCCTCCAGGCCAAGACTGGCAGCGGACAAACCCTGGCTTTGGGGATCAGGCACGAGGGTGAGCCAAGATCCCCGGATTCCCACAAACCTGCCCTGAGAGGGCACATCTGGCTGGGGAGCGATTCCTTATCTTTGCTACAGCACTTCAGGCTGACAAAAGGCTCTTGGTCACTTTCACTGGAGGTGGAAGCTGCAACAAAGGTGAAAACTGACAATAACAGATCTGTCTGGCAGCTCCGCAGGGCCTGGGTGGGCCTGAGGGGCAGCGGCCCTGTCCCCACTGCTCCCCCAAAATCAGGGAGAGACCCTGAGGGGATTTGGGCTCTACAGCAAGGAAATGGAGCTGGGAAGGGGCTGGAGAATCCTGAGGGAGCTGGGAAAGGGGCTCAGCCTGGAGCAAAGGAGGCTCAGGGGGCCCTCGTGGCTCTGCACAAGTCCCTGGCAGGAGGGGGCAGCCGGGGGGGTCGGGCTCTGCTCGCAGGGAACAGGGACAGGAGGAGAGGGAACGGCCTCAGGCTGGGCCAGGGGAGCTCAGGGTGGGCACCAGCAGGAATTTCCCCATGGAAAGGGTGCTCAGGCCTTGGAACTGCCCAGCGGGGTTTGGAGTGCCCATCCCGGGAGGTGTCCGAGGAAGGATTCAGGACGTGGCACTCAGGGCTCTGGGGACAAGGTGGGCATTGGGCACCGGTTGGGATTTGATCTGGGAGGGCTTTTCCAGCCTCAGTGATTCCGTGATTCCTGGAATGCTGATAACACAGAGGTGACATCAGCTCCACAGGACACTGCCCATCCACTTGGTAGGAAATAAAAACCCAAACCCAGCCAGAAACCCGCACTGCATCGCTCCCGAAACAGGGACTCTTCCCTGCTCTGCCTTCCTTTGGGAGGGTTTATTTCCACCTGCCAGGTGCCAGACGTGCCAAATTTTAAATCTTAATTTTTAAAGGCTGAAAGAAACAAATAAAAACTCCTCGAACTTGTAAATGAGCCTTCGCTTAAATAGAAAACCCTGACAAAATGCAAATTCCAGGCTTCCCACTCCTGCCATTCCAGACCCATCTCTAATGCTTCACCAAAAGCAGCTCGCTTGTGCAGCCCTACCGTTTTAAACACCACACAATTTTATGGTTTAAAAGTAATTCTGGCATCCCAGGCCTTACACCAGGGCAAGATAAAGACTTGGAACTATCTGGTTGTTTTCCTTTTTGAACCCTACAGCAGTTATTTAGTTTAATCATTAAATTTTCCATCATTAACCTCCCCAAGATGCTGTAGAACACAGCAGCCAGTTGAGCTCCAACACCGATATTTACACTGCTTTTAAGGCTGTGATAACTCAGCACAAACTTGGCAATGATTTCCCTCACTCCAGAGTGCCAGAGGCTCTTCTGCTAAAAAAATCAGATATTTTAGGGAAGCCAGGGAGAGTTATACATCCCTGCAATCAGCTACAACAAAGGGTTCTGCTCCTCTTTGAGGGACATCTGACTCGCAGAGGGGAAGTTTACAATGCAATAAAGTTTACAATCATTACCCAAACGAGCAGGAACAGGAGCAGAGCAGGAGTCGATTGCTGGAGCCAGGCCCGGCGTTCAGCAGGAGCCAAGGGAGGGTTTGGATCAGGGAGTCTGGGCTTGTGTGGGAGAAAGGTCAAACAAACCTAAACCAGGCTCAGATAAAGGCTTCTAGTAGTGGACTCTGCCCTCAGAGTTTAAACCAGGCTCAGGTAGGAGAAGGTTTGAACTCATAACTGCCTCAGGCTGCTCTGGCTGGGGCAGCACAGCCCAGTGTGGGGCCCAGCAAAACTCAGTGTGGGGCTCAGCAGGGCCCAGCCCAGTGCGGGGCTCAGAAAAGCCAAATGTGGGGCTCAGCAGGGCCCAGCCCAGTGTGGGGCTCAGCAAAGCCCAGCGTGGGGCTCAGCAGGGCCCAGCGTGGGGCTCAGCAGGGCCCAGCGTGGGGCTCAGCAGGGCCCAGCCCAGTGTGGGGCTCAGCAAAACCCAACGTGGGGCTCACACTTGGGCTGAGCAAGTGTTGGATCTCTCAGTCACTTTCCGGGCTCCAGGGTGGGTGTTTTGGGGCTTTTTTTTAGCACTTTTTACTACTTTAAAGCTCTTTTTCAATGCCAGCTCCTCAAGACAGCCAGGACGGCTCGAGAGGGCCGTGCTGTGGGAGCTGCTGTGGGAGCTGCTGACTGTTCCAGCTGCCATGGAAGGATCACAGAACACAGCACGAAGACGATGAAAACACCTCAAACCTTCCCCCATCCCTTTTCCCAGGACAGGATCCCGAGCTCGCCCGACCCCGCACGGATTCCCCCGGAGCCACAGGGACGGCTCAGGCCCAGCTCCTCACCTGCTGCTGGGAATTGTAGTCGAAGAGCCCCACGGTGGCAGCGGCCGAGTCCACGGGGACCTGAGTGCCGGAGTAGTCGAACTGCAGCGGCTCCATGCCCACATGCTCCATGGGGTCCAGCGGCACGCTCTGCGATTCCATGTTGGAGAAGTCCTCCACGGGCTTGGCCCCGTTGGTGCTGGCCAGCTGAGCCAGGCCCTCGGAGCCGTTCTGGTTGGGGCCCAGCAGATCCACCTCGCTCGCCGAGTTCTGGCAGTTCCCGGGCGTGCGGCTGCGCGGAGGGAAAAACGCGTCGGGAACGGCACCGGGAGCGCCCCAAGCCACCCCCAGAGCCACCGGGACTGCTCGGGGCCGGTGCAGGAGAGGGGCAAAAAACCAAAGAGATGGCCTGAAATAGGTCCCTGAGTTAACTCTATGGAGAAATTGATGTATTTTAAAAAATTAAAAATAAATAAACCCGGGAATGCTCCAGCCCAGCATCACAACCACCACAGGCTGGAAGTGTAGTAGTAGAGGGGGGGATAAATAAAAAAGAGGAAAATAGTTCCTCGAGTTAATTCTATAAAGAAATTGATGCA
The DNA here is from genome assembly GCA_013389985.1 of Dryoscopus gambensis. NCBI lineage: Eukaryota > Metazoa > Chordata > Aves > Passeriformes > Malaconotidae > Dryoscopus > Dryoscopus gambensis. The sequence goes on from WEIT01031367.1 coordinate 18,604, forward strand.
TTTAAAAAATAAATTAAAAATAAAACCAGGAATGCTCCACCCCAGCATCAGGCCCACCACAGCTGCTTGGAGGTGTCATAGAAGTGGGGCAAAAAAAATAAAGAAGATGGTCTGAAATAGCTCCCCGAGTTAATTCTATGGAGAAATTGATGTATTTAAAAAAATAAATAAAAAATAAAACCAGGAATACTCCACCGCAGCATCACAACCACCACAGCTGCCTGGAGGTGTAGTAGTAGAGGGGGGTATAAATAAAAAAGATGGTCTGAAGTAGGAGTTAATTGTATAAAGAAATTGATGCATTTAAAAAATAAATTAAAAATAAAACCAGGAATGCTCCACCCCAGAAAAAGGCCCACCAGAACTGCTTAAGGTGTTGTAGAAGAGGGGCAAAAAAAATAAAGAGATGGTCTGAAATAGGTCCCCAGGTTAATTCTACGGAGAAATTGATGTATTTTAAAAAATTTAAAAATAAATAAAGCCAGGAACGCTCCAGCCCAGCATCAGGCCCACCACAACTGCCGGGAGGTGGTGGAGTAGAGGGGTGATAAATAAAAAAGATGGTCTGAAATAGTTCTCTGAGTTAATTCTACAGAGAAATTGATGAGTGTAAAAAAATAAACAGCAAATAAACCCGGGAATGCTCCAGCCCAGCATCCCAGCAGCAGCACGCTCCCAGCCCCGGCAGCGCTGCCCGGGGGGTGGAATGGAAGCGAGAGGCTCCCTCAGGCTCTCCTGGCACTGCCAGAGGAGCCCAGCTGTGCCGGGCATGGCCGAGCACCTGCCCTGGGAAGGGCCGGATGAGCTCCTGGCCTTGCTTCCACACACTTTTCCCTTCCCCACCAGAACGTTTGCACCTCAGCCCGCGAGTTCTCGCTTTTCCCCTTCAGATTCTTCCCCCCGCGGCCCTGCAGGGGAGCGAGTGAGAGCCGGGGGGGGCCGAGGTGCCACCCCAGCACTGATTAATTATTAACTGATTACTTCTTAACATACCTGAAGTCTTTGACGTCGGCGTCGATCCCATTCTGGACAGGCAAACCATTGGATTTATCCATCACATCCCCCTCCTCCTTCAGATCTCCCAATTTATCTCCATCAAACGTGCCCTTGCTCTTCTTATCCCCTTTGTCATTCTCGTCACTCTCCGCATCCCTTGGCCCCTGGGCAAAAGAGACATTGTTTCAATAAGCTGAATTTTCAGATCAATTTTCCTGTTACCCCGAGGCGGTCACAAATCAAAGACACACGTCACAATAAAAGAAGTCACTTGCAAACTTAAATTCCTACCAAAAAAATAGGTAAAAATGCAAAATATTCAATAAAAATCAAAGAAATAAGGGAATTCACGCTCACTCGTCCAACAAGGGTTTCATCTATTCCGGTTTCTTCCATTTAGTAATTCAAGGTTTGCTTTCATAGGCTCTAGAAATCCCACCCCAAAATAATTTTAAAGAATTCTCTTTCTAGACGGGACTTGAGCCCTTCAAAATCAACACCAGCAAATGCTGCGGGGGCATAACTGAATTAGAGCCTCTCTGGAGAGCCTGGCTCAGTGTCAGAGACAGTTCTTGACTGGACAAGTGTTTGAAAATCACCTCAGTTTTGGGGGCATCAACAGTGAATTCCAAGGCACAGCTCATTTAAAAACACTCAAATAAATCATTGCCTCAGTCACGGGCTCCTGTAATCCTGAAGCACATTTCTTTGGGAGAGAAGGGGAAAAAAAAGAGGAAAAAAGAAGGATTTCTGTTCTGCTGAGCATTTTGTGAGTGGTGTTACATCTGCCCTTAATGTCTGCATTTCGTTTCACTTGGGAGGAGAATAAAGGGTGATGATGCCTGGGGCAGTGTTTTGAACAACAAAAGGGAGAGGAAAAACAACATAATTTACGATAAAAACCAGCAAGGGGCATATAAACATATTTATCAGAGGCAGCTTTGGTGCTGTCACGGGGACAGACACCCAAACCCTGCCCTCCTCTCTGCTGGGGGGAGAAGTGCTCTGCACACAACATTTCTACCTCTATCCACTGAACCCTCCTCCCACTCTCTCTAATTGGAGGGAGGGATTTTTCCCTCATATTTAGAGAAAAAAAAAAAACTGTTCTGAAAGCAAAATCTTTTGATGCTGCTCCTGAGAGAAAATAAAATTGTGCTTCCCTAATATTACTTGGAAATGCCACCTGTAAATCCTGGATATTCCCCGAACAATGGGGTGCTCAGCAGTGACAGCTGTGTCCCCTCTGCCACCCTGCCTGGCACAGCAAACCCCTCCCTGACCCCTGGTTTGGATAAATTGGCTCCTTGGAGTGCTCACATCCCAAAAATCCTCTCCGCTCGCCTCAGGGCTCTCCCAGGTTCTCAGGCACTCCCTAAGGAGGGCCAGCCATCCCAGGAGGGACGAGGGAAGCTGCAAAGCAGCTCCCTGGAGAGCTTCCAAAGGATGGTTTTGCACCATTTCTGGAGCTCCTTTCCCCACTCCAGAGCTGGGCTTGAGGCCACCTCTGCCCACACCCCAAATTCGAGGCTGTGCTCCTTCCCCACCCCACAGAGCACAGCGATGCTGCCTCTTCCCCATGGAAACGACCTGTCTGGACAGCAATCCCGGCTGTAAAACACATCCACCCAGCAAGCAGGAATTCAGAGCAGGATGTGTGAGACCGCTAAGTTCATTGTGGGGGGCTTTATCCCAAAAAATCGCGTGAGGAAAACCTACAGGACAAGGATAACCACGATGCCATGGCCGTTATCCTCAGTGGGTCTGGAGCTGTGTCCCGCTCCGGGGATCACCACGTGCAGCTCCTGCTCCGAGGCAGCGCCAGGGCAGCCACAGGCTCAGGGAAGGTGTTTGCAGAACCTTCTCCAAGGATCAGCTTGGACGGGGCGTGACTGCTGGGATCAGGGAGTGCCAGCACCTCCCCATCTCCCACCCCACACCCCCGAGCCCAGCACAAACCCCGCTCTGCCTGAGGGAAGCGCCACGCTGAGAGCAGAGAAACCTCTGCCCTAGGAATCACCAACACACAAACCAAGCAGGGAAGGGAGAGAAGAACAGCACGGGAACAGAAACGTGGGGATGGGGCACTTACAAATCCTCCTTTCCGTAGGCAGGAATCCCCAGGAGATGAGCTCAGCACATACTCCACCATGCTCACTCCGAGCCCTCCGCTCTCTGACCGCGGTGACAGCACCGAGTTGACTTCGCTGTTCACATGGAAGCCCTGCCCAGGTCTTCTCTGAACCATAATTGGCTGGGAAACAGAGTGATCTGCAACAGAACCGTGGAAATTCTCACAAGCAGATCCAACCATTCAAAGGAGGCAAATTAAACCATTCAATATGTACTCCCCAGGGGCTTATTCGCACTAAAAAGTGCCAACTGTGTGGCTCTGGTGATGCCCATTAGTAAAATCAGGACAGTTTTCTCATTTTTTAAATACTACAGTGTGTAAACCTACAAGTGAGAGCTATGTTTAAATTCTAAACTCACAGAATTTCAGAAATTTAAGACTAATTAAAGGCTGCAATTAAAATAACAAAGTTTTAGTTTTTAGTTTTAGCAGAACTCTTGCATTAGTATGGTGATAAACAAGTTTTGGGTTGTCATTTAAAGCACGATCCTACAGCCTGTCCCTGTGTCCTCTGTCCCATCAATCGTTGTGTTCGTGTCACGATCAGAGATTTTTCTGGCTGCTCTTTCCTCAGGAAAAGGTTTCTGAGGAGCTCATTTCTTCTCCCTCGTGCCCCTGTCCTCGTGCACCAGCCCCAGCCCTCTGCCACCCCTGGGACAGACGGGACAACCAGGACAGACTCGGGAGCCTCCAAATCCTTCCGGGCTCTGCAAAAACCCCTGGCTGGGCAGGAGGGAGTGACCCCAAGGAGGGAAGGGAAGGAATTCTCTGCTCCTGGCAACAGCCAGGGAGTCAAAAGTAACATGCAGCAGGTCTGGGAATTGCCAGGGGATGATGGGACATGGAAGGGACATCCACACCCAAGAACACTGACTCTGGAGCTTCCTCATGAAGCAGGTGAAAGTAATTCCAGTCTGTCATTGCCCCTGGCTAAACTTCCCTCCTTTCCCATCAGTGTGGCCATAAAGGGACGTGGACTGGGGAGATTTTGGGCAGAAAAAGCTTCCAAAACCAGGGAGAAGCCAGTTGTAACCCAGCACTGCTGCCCCACTCCGTGTCCCCAGGAGGGGAGGGACGGGCAGGGCTGCAGCTTTGAGCTGGGCTGGCTTTAAAGCTTCTAAATCCACAACTCTGAGATAGAGTAAAACCCCAACCCCACGAGGGAGGCCTGCGGGGCAGCCTGTGGGCACGGATGGAGCCAAGGGAAGGTCTGGGCTTCAGCATCCCACGGAGGATGGATGGGCCGGGGGGATTTTGGGGAGCAAAAGAGAGAGACCTGGGGTGCCGTTCCCTCATTTTGGGTGAGCCAAAGGCATGCTGGGGGCCACCGTGAGCCGTGGGATTAACGGGGACTCAGCAAAGGGAGGGGGAGAAGGGCTGGGACTCCCGGAGATGCGGGATCAGCCTGGCCCGGGGTGTCAGCAGGAGGACAAAGTCCCACCCTCAGCTGTTCCCAAAGCCTGGCTCGGCCTTAATCCCCCCTCAGCTCCAGGCTGGACTAAAAAGCCAGGCACAAGGTGCTCCCGAGGGCTGGGACAGGCCAGGAGCTCCCCAAAATCCCCCCAGGGCCCAGACTGACCCACGCAGGCACACCTGGAGAAGCCCTGTCCCCTTTTCACGGCCATTTTTCAATGTAAATAACAAAACAAGGCCTTATCACTATCCCAAAGACTGCAATTTAAAAATGGGTATTTTCATCGGGAAAAACCCCACACAACAGTGAGGCTGCTGCAAATGCCATTTCCTGGGAGCTGCAGCTTTTGGGACCCGCACCACACACCCAGCAGTGTTTCAGGAGCAGATTCATTGCTCCCAGAAACCACGGACAGAACAAACCAAAGGTCAGCATTTAAATCCCAGCACTTGCAGGGGTCTTTTTTCTTCCTAAAACCAACCTGAATATTTCCCCCCAAAGTTCAAAATCAGGGAGGGTCACTAAGCCAAGAACAAAATCCTTGGCAGATAAAATTCAATACTAATTCAAAACCTCATATTTTTTCCTTATTAAACTGAATGTTGGTCTCCCCTCAAGTCCAAAACCAGGGACAGTCTCTGATGCAAGAACAAAATCCTTGGCAGATTTAACTCAACACTCCTAATTCAAAGTATCTTTTTTTTTTTTTTCTAACTGAATGCTGGGTTTTGGTTGGTTGGTTGGTTGAGTATTACAAATATGAAGGGATTTTTTTTATTCATCTTGTTCTCCAATATCTTTGTTCAAACTTTCAGCTAATCCATCCCAAGGCAGAAAACACATCAGAAATTGAAATTTTAAGGGAAATTTAAGATTTTTAAGCAGATAAACACAAATTTACACATATTCACATTAGACAACATTCTGACATCCATGGAAATCTTAATTTTATCACAAAGCACTGTGAGTTTTCTATTTGGTTTGCTTCTTATATAAACCAGAAGGGTTTTAAAATCTTTTCAAAGCTGTGGCATCCAGGCTGGCCAGCGACCTTGAGTAAATAAATTGCACATTTCTGTATTCAACCCCAACTAAATTAAGGAAATAATTGAGCTACCTGATGTTCCCCAAGCACTGTCTCTCCACTGATCTCCCAGAAATATCCCTTTTGGTCCATCTTTGCTGGAATCATCAGATTCCCAAAACTTTTTACCCGGCAACAGCTGCTGCAATTAAAAAAAACAAAACAAAACAAAGGAAAAAAAAAAAAGAAAAAAAAAAAAAGAACAAAACAAAGCAAAGCATGATTAAAGTAAGTATAAAGTGCAAACAGAAACCATAAGCGTCTCCCTTCTATCAGGAATCAATCGTTAAACACAACTGATATAATCCAAATATTGATACATTCCAGGGCGGGAGCTGAGGGAACAATTCCATCTCCCCACTCCTGATTTTCTTACCAGCTCCGGGACCCCCACACACGCCAGGCACTCACACAGCTCACACCTTCCAGCCTCTCTGCACTCGCAAGAAAAAGTAAAGCAGGAGGGAAATATCGTGATCCAAACGTTTTCCCGAGTTCACCCGGGAGCTCCCAGCACAAACTCCTGCCTCCCAGAGGGAGCTGAAAGCGGGGATGGAAAAGCTCAGGAGATGGCAGGAGCTCGCCCTTGTCCCTCCTGCTGAGGGAACACTGAGGGGAGGGAGCGGCTCTGGGGCTGCAGGGAGGGGAAAAGCTCCCCGGGACCGGGACAGTGACGGCTCTGGAGGGCACAGAGAGCAATTCGCGTCCACCAGGGGATTCTGGGAACAGCTTCCCCAGGAAACACCTCCCCAGTGGCACCTCCACAGGGAACCCCGGGCCCTGAGATGGCCAGGGGACGATATTCCAGTAAATCCCTCTGGATGGGATGGATGGAACTCACCGGGAAACCGCGGCACACGCGCAGCAAATTAACCCAGAAATGAGCCTTGCCTCAAGCTGGGATAAAACTCAAGGAACTGAAGATGAAAAGTACCTGACTCTGCCTGAAATTACCATGGAACAAAGGAGAATCATCAGATGTGGGGATCTCTCCTCGGGATCAGGAGTGGGGATAAGTCCTGATCGATATCAGCTTCAACAGCCCGGTATCAACTTCAGTATCTCGACTTGATATCAACTTCAATACCCTGACTGATATCAAATCCAATATCCTGACTGATACCAACTCCTGCTGATAACTCCAGCAGCAGATGTGCAAATTTAAGGCTAAACCTGAGGAGTCAATTGCCTGCTGCAGGAAGCAGGAAAAACTGATTTCACAGCTCTCAGCGCTGCTTTAAAGCACCATCAGGAAAGTTGTGCTCTCCATTTCCTCCTCAACTCAACAAAGATCTGTTTGTTTACAGAATCAGTCACTTTTCAGGCTGATTTCAGACAGGATTTCTCCTCACACCCTCAACACCGCGTAGGCTGCTCGAGATTCTCTCACTGAAGGATAAAAGCAGCGGCCTTGCACCGTGCTCCCCTTTATGCAACCCCAAAATAACTCCAAATGCAAGAACAGGAGACTCCCATGAGCAACAATCACTCCCCAACACGGATGAACCTGTTCCTCCATCTGTACCAGCACGGAGGTGAAAGTCAGGCTGCTGCTCTCCAGGATTTAGAAACATAAACACTCATCAGGTGTCTGGAATTTTTTTTATTTAGCTTCTGTCATTCCCGTATTTCTTCAAATGCAGCTTTTTTTCCTCCTGCTGCTGCCACAGTGTAGAAATAACAACTGTCCTCATGGCTTTGTAGGGAATTTTGAACACAAAGCAGCACAAACTGATTAAACGGAATTTTAGAGGCAATTAAACACTTCCCACTTCCTCTGACAACACCTCAAAGTGCAGGACACAAAGTGTCCTGCAGCCACAGCTCCATTCAGGGAATCCCAGAACGGGCTGGGTTGGAAGGGACCTTAAATCCCACCCAGTGCCACCCCTGCCACCCCCAGGGACCCCTCCCACTGCCCCAGGCTGCTCCAGCCCCAGTGTCCAGCCTGGCCTTGGGCACTGCCAGGGATCCAGGGGCAGCCACAGCTGCTCTGGGAATTCCAGCCCAGTCCCTCCCCACCCTCCCAGGGAGGAACTTCTTCCCAAGTAGAAATAAAGGATGGGAGAGTTTTGGGCTTGCAGGACGGAGACAAGACAGAAGGAGCAGAATAGAATGCTTTCCAACCATCACAGTTCCATTATTTTCTTTTCAAGGATAAAGGAGAGGGATTTTTACAAGGGATGGAGGGACAGGACACAGGGAGTGGTTTCCCACTGCCAGAGGGCAGGGCTGGATGGGATCTTGGGCAGGAATTGTTTCCCTGGGAGGGTGGGGAGGGGCTGGGCTGGAATTCCCAGAGCAGCTGTGGCTGCCCCTGGATCCCTGGCAGTGCCCAAGGCCAGGCTGGACACTGGGGCTGGGAGCAGCCTGGGGCAGTGGGAGGGGTCCCTGGGGTGGCACTGGATGAGCTTCGGAGTCCCCTCCAACCCAACCCACTCTGGGACTCTCTCAAACCCGCAGCGGCTGCAGCACACCCGGCTCAGGAACAGCATTTCCCTGCCCGAGGGGGACCTGAAGCTGTCGAGCCCTTCCCTGCTCCCCCTGCTCTCCTCTACCCGTTTCCTAAGGGAAACCAAACCTTTATCAGCACAATCCTGCAGAACCGCACCCCAAAACCGCCCGAATTTCGCAGTGAATCACACGCAAGGGTCACGAACACTTCAGTTCTCACTATCTCCTGCACACCCTCCCTGCTCCAGCACAAACAACCCCAGCTCTGTCCCCTCCAGTTTAATCTTTCCCTGCCAGAAGCAGCGAATTTCCAACTGGAAGTTCTGTCCCACCGGCAGAAACAAACAGAAGAGAGATGTTTATCTCACGTGGAGATTCCAGACCCACTCACAGCTACCAGGGAAACCCAAAAGCCGATATTAACAGATGCTAACGGGGGGCTTTGTTCTGTCAAGTGCTGCTCCAACCAGCACAGAGGGTTAGCAGGCAGCAATCATCTGCACTGAATTATGCAACAGGCTGCCAAGACAATGAATTTCTCCTCAGGGAAAGTTGTCAGTTGCAATGGAGGGGGAAAAAAAGGTATTTTAAGTGACTCTCATCTAGTTCTGCAGGTTGGAAATTTAAAAAGAACAAGCAGCGGCTTAGAACGAGAGTCCTTTATTCACTCCCTGGTTTTTATTAAAATTGACCCTATCCAGTATGAAAATAATCCTGCTAAGCCCTCTTACAGAGGACTTACGAGTTAGGCCAATATTCAATTTAGCAGAGCAGGGAGGAGGGGAGGACTTACACAGCACCAGCAAAAGCAGTTCCCCCAGCAGCCCGGGCACAGAGATGGGATTATGAATTAGACAAATTAAGAAAACCGATCCCCCTCAGACAAGGCAAATATTAAGATAAAAGCAGCCATCTGTGCAGCACAGAACGGGGTTTATCTGCAGCAACAGGTAGGGGAGGCAGAGCGGGTATTTACGGGTATTTACAGATCCCGATCAGCTTTACAAAGCCGGAGATGTTACCGGCCCTCCCCACTGTTCCCGTCTCCATCCCGGCCCCACTGCTCCCATCCCCACTGTTCCCATCTTCATCCCGG